>VOPJ01005836.1:0-58708 GCA_014673585.1 Semibalanus balanoides
AAACACAAATATATAACAGCGCTGAATAAGCGCGTGATTTGACTTCGAATTAATATTCGCAACGCAACGATCGTGTGAGAAACGGAAAAAACACAAATATTTGAGAGCCACAGAAAGGTGCAAATTGTTTTACTAATGGAGACCAATACGTAATTAGAGCATGTATTGTGGTACTTCTGAAAGGTTTATCTAGCCTCATTCTAATTGACGTCTTTTCAATCATCGATGATCTAGCTCAAATATTTTTTAAACAAATAAGCGGCAGTCGTTGAAAATATGATACAAAATTTCGATAATTGCCAAAGGTGCTCTTTTATCTGTTTATTTTTGTCTTCCACTTTCCAGAAGCCTAAATGTATTTTTTATCTTTCCCGTATATCAGCTCACCTTAACGGAATAAAACCTTCTCTCAGTGAAACATAACCAAATAGTTCCAGTAACAAACGTATATTTTCCCCAACACATTCAAGAACAACAGTGTTTGTAAAAGACATTCACATTACGCAGTGTGCTAATGCTGCAGACAGCAGTCCAGTCATATCAGTATTCGACAGACAAATATAAAATTGGAAAAGCCTTGCCGCCCATGGAGTTAAAGTGTAAAACAATAAACCGATATTTAGCCACACACCTACAGTACTAAATAAATAATAACTCTGCAATAAGTAAACTTGGACGGCTACATAACAGGCCTTCGTTTCGTCTCACGGCATTTAACTTATTGACTGCCTCCACTAGATGGGGTTTGATTGACAGATATAGGAATAAGAATTGAAACAGGTCGTGTCGTCCCAGTTGCCGTCTGTACTGGAGGAGGCCACTGCCAAGCCGCACTGTCTGTGGTCGTTGCTTGGCGCAGCACCCTCCCAGTCGGTGAAGTTGTACGTACTGCCGTCCTGCCAGGCCCAGCTGCCGCTCGCCCTCGTCAGACCGATCAAGGCCTCGTCCTCGGGCACGCTGTCGGCCAGGCTGTAGAGTAAGGCCTGGTTCGCTTCAGTCATCGTGGCCAGCGTTCCGCCCTGTGCCCCGCACGCCGTGACAGCACCGGCGTAGTCGGCCTCACCATCGCTTAAAGAGTAGCAATTCCCGTCTGTGTGAGGTCTGTTGCCACCGGGGCAGGGAGCCAACGCCATCACCTTCTCGATGATGACTCCGATGTCCTGATTCAAGCCATCGATGCTGCCATTAATTGCCTCTTGGCCTTCTTCAAGCTGGTTTAGTTTGTTGTCGATAGCAGTTAGTCGGTCCAGGATCGTGGTATTGATGGCTGTCATCAAAAGATCCAGTTTCGCCATAATGTTGTTCTGTCCATCTAGGGTCATGTTCTTGGCGGTTGCAATTGCAGCCAAGATGTTACCCTGTCCTGTCTGTAGCTGAGAAACAACGTTGGCAATGGTTGTTTGACCACCCAGTAGCATGGTCGTTGTGTTCGTTATTGCACTCAAAATGTTGTTTTGACCTGCCTCAAGCTGAGCTAAGCTGTCATTCATTGTGATCTGTCCGTTGAGAAGAGAGCTCTTAATAGCTTCAATCCCTGTTTGAATATTTCCCCGTTCCGTTTGCCCGGCCGAGGTTGTAGACATTACGGTAGCCAAGTCGGTAGAAATAGCGCTTATGCCGGTGCGAATATCGCCTTGCACCTCCAGTATGTCACTCCTTGCCATCACCACTGCCGTCTCAATCATGTCCAGTGTGCCATGGACCGCCGCTGTCAGATTCTGCACATCCGCAGTGATCTTGATCTGCCCAGTCTCAAGAACGGAGAAATCGCAGACATTCTGCAATGTCTCGTTCAGTGCCGTCAGCCCGTTTACGATGAAGCTCTGCCCCTGGCTCACCATGTCCTTGTTGACATCAAGCTTCTGTAGCAGTTGGGAGCGCAGCTCAGTCTGTACTGCAGTCAGGCCCTGCAACTTCTCGGCGACGTTGCACTGCTCATATTTCTGTCGAGCGCGCCTGAGGGCGCTCAGCTGGAACGCCCTCGGGAATCGAGTCTTCCTATCAGCACCGACTGAGGTCCCGCCTGCTGCGTCCGCTATAGTGTCCCGCTGCTGCCGTTCTGCTGCTGCTGCTGCTGCTGCTGCTGCTGCTGCTCTGCCGTGCTGCTGTGACCTGCTGTGGCGGCCAGACGGCTAGGCTCGGCGCTTGATGCGGCGGTCCTGAGCGGTATGTGACTTGTGATGGAAGATTGACATGCCTGCGGAACAACAGAAGCATCGGGCACTGCTAGCTGGACATTGCTGTTGTCGACGGCGCATGGATCGCCAGTTGGCTAACACATTCATTGGTTCCGGACAATTTAAAACAACCTGCAATGCTGTAGAACTATTGTTAAGACTGCACTAAGATTTCTGCCTGGAATTACTGACAGAGGCATGGTGTTTTGTTTTTCTCACTTAATAACTATTCATGTTTTTTCTCCTTCTATGAAGATCACAACATTTCGCAAACTTGCATGCATGGTTCAAGAATATTGCTTCACTACAAGCGTACACACCAATCACCAACGCTATACAAGCCAGGTAGAACGCTCCTGCAGAGAAATGGGGACAACGGGTATTGTAGTTGCGACGACCCTGCAGCTGCTGTGACGCGGAAGAGCTCACTCGGCCGGCCGGCTGGTCACCTACGTAAGGCGCGCACACCTCTACCGTAGCGTACCGAGCGTCATTTATTCGCTGTTTCATACCAACCTTCGAGAAAATGTCCTTCCTAAAGCGAATTCGACAAATACATGATTTGAGTGCTCTACTTACTCAATTTCGTGATCCAGTATTGTTATAATTATTTTTTTAAAGACGAAATGTTTTTTTTCGTGAATAGACCAACGAACGGATGTTTTTCTTTGATACAAATATTCAGACCCAACCGAAGGTTAACAGATTTTACATTAGCCGTCTTCCGCGATGTAGTATGCTCCGCTGAAAAGATTTTTGAATGGTTCTGAAATGTTTTAATGTTTTGGTATTCAATTTTGAGTATATTGATCTATTCCTTACCTACGCAATTTTTAGATACAATTTTTGTTCTCAAGTAATGTCTCTCATAATTGTTTAAGATGATAGTAAGAATATAATATGTTTCAAAATTGCGGTTTGTTTGTAATTAGCCAAATCAATATCTTTAGGTTAGTTGCGATGCCAGATCTCCACCGAATGAATCTTTTCAAATGATTCAGAATAATTCAGAAATATCCTGTGGCGTAACACGCTATTGGTCTCTCAACGGACTTCCCCTCAGTTGACGCATAATGGACTCGCCCAATGTAATGGACTAGCGAATCGATTCTAGCTCTTTATTGCGTAATGCACATACCGACGTGTTATCCATGACGCTGCCAGATTTAGTAACTAGATATGATGACTACTAGTAACTAGATAACTAGATAGTATGACGGCATGCTTAACTGAACGAATGGACTCTGGACACATACCTACGTTCTTTTAAAACCTACAATTTTGTATCATCAACTTGTTATGAGCTTCATACATGTTTCCATAACTTTTAAATTGAGATAATATCACCTATATCAGTAATTTGTTTCTTAGAAAATATATGTCATTTTCACGATTGATTATTACACTGAAAAGATTCTGAATCTTTATGTGAATTTTAAAATATTTTAAGATGCAAGTTGTAGTATATGATATCTTCAAAAAAAAATGATTTAGTCAATATTATCACTATTCAAGAGTTATGGAAACATGAATGAGCTCATAACATGATGATACAAAATTTGCCGTTTCTAAAGAACATATGCGCCTAGAGTCCATTCATTCAGTTAAGCATACTGTCATATTCGTTTACCAATCTGGCAAGCGGCATGGAATCGAGAGGTTGTCTTTGCATGGCGCAATGATACGCTATAACGAAAACGATTCGCTGCCAATTGTATTGGGCGAGTCTATTATGGTAAAAATTTAAGGAGAGTCCCGTTTAGCAACAATAGTGTGCCCAGGCCAACTGGCCACCTATGTTTCGTATTCTCTGGAAGTTTTCAGTCGGTTGGAGATTTGGCATCACAACTAACTTATATGTAAGTATCTTGCTAATTACCACCAAACCGCAATTCTGTTACATACCTATCATACTCTTACCAACATACATGGGTGGAACTTTATATCTCCTGAGGAGGGCCCGAGCCCCCCCTAATTATTTCAAATTTTAACATTAGGCCTATGACGTTGCATGGTAAGAACTGAGTTAAAATCGATAAAATTTACATTTTGGCCCCCCGGGCGATTTCATAAAGTTTCGCTTGTGCCAGCATATTGCAAAAAATTATGAGGGACATTGCAAGACAAATACCTATCGCATGTAAATGTTGTGTAGTCAAGGAATGGGTAAATATACTTAAAGTTGCATACCAAAGCATTTTAAAACATTTCTTAAAGGAAATAGTTCACCTTGGATTTTTTTCAAACACGATTTGATTATATTTTGAAATACAACTTCTTTTCATAATTTCAAAATAGCCATACATTGCGCCGATTCAGGACAGAAGGACTTACATCATTAATTTTTTTAAACTATAATACGAGGGTAACTCTGCAACATCAAAATAGAGAGAATCAAATTTGGCTCAGCCAATCAGATTCGAAGAAGGTCGCGTACGATTACTGTTAAGCCCTCCCGATGGCCCACATTCTTGACATTCTTTGTTCGATGGCCCACCATTCCTTCGACAAAAAGTGAAATATAATTCGGCTGGAGAGCCTTTTCATCCAGAAAACTTGAAGCTAGGGGTTTTTTCAACACGGGCTACAAAAACTGCCCTATCCTCAGTTTCAAAAACATGTTAAAGGTGAACTATTTTCGATTAACTATTTTTTTCAAACATTTCGCGCAAAAAAATCATCGTTAAAACAGCTATAATATGCTAAAACTTGAATACCAAAACATTGTAAAACATTTCACAGAAAGATTCGAAATATTTTCAGCGTAACAATCCGTCGTGAAAACGGCTATTAGGCATGATGACGCCGGCCATGAGGTTAATATTATGGCTGTCGTCCCAATTCACCTGTTGCCTGGCTCTGTGGGCGTGTACCGCTGGGCTGACCGGTGGTGTGTAACCTGCTCAGAAGGCCGCTGCGAAGGTACTGTGTACTGCTCGGAGTCCTGGAAGAGCGCCGCTGACGGCGAGCTGCCTATGTCGGCGGTCGCAGGTGACGGAGGCTGCTGCGTAGCGGAACATGGCGACAGCAGCAGCAGCGGTAGCAGCAGCAGGGCGGTGCTGCATGATGTCGGACGCAGCTGAGCAGGCAAACAACCGGACCGAGTGTTGGCCAAGCCGCAGTGTGATTGACTGCGGCATCGCCTCCAGTAAGCCTTTATCACCTTCACACGCATGACTGGTTGTGGGCAGAGCTATGGGTCGTGTCAGACCAGCGCGGTGGCCAGATTGGTCAGACAGTAGGTGGCTAGTTGACTTCGTCTGATATTAATAGACTGGATGTGACGCGTACTGGGTGTCACACTCGCTCCGTCCGAGCTCCGCTCCTACCTAACACACCAAGAGTCGGTACCAAGGCTTTATAGGAAGGTAGAACGCGTTGCACACCGAAAGTGGCAATACCCGACAGTAGCGCCATCTCTGGATTGAATTTATAACTATGTGGCGGTGACGTAGCGTACGCTAATTGCAGCCTGCCAACGCACAGCAGGCCAGAGGCGGCTCAAAATCGTTTTTTAATCAGATAACTTAATTAAGCGAGAGACATGATGGGTACAGGGCTAGTTCGATGCATAGATAACGATTATGGTACTCATTTTTCCTTTCAACTTTCTTATTCTCAGATAATTCGCGTAACCGGTGTTTTTTCAGTGTCAATTCATCTGTTTATAATTGAAGAAATGACACTCGGAATGCTTGCAATGAAAGACTAATATTTCGTATCAAATCGATTCCTAAGGCACTTAATGATTTGTAAGTGCACTGCAGGAAATTAGCTTAAATGTAATCATTAGTTTGTACATACAGACATACAGGAAAGGAATGTATCTGAATTGTTTAACTTGTCACATACTGTTACTGTTAGTGTTGTTGGTGCCGAAAAGGAGACCAAGGCCCAATGTGCCTTCTTCTTTCACAATCGCCAAAGCATAAAATATTCGTAGGATATATGTGGGGCAACTGGATAACCATTTCAGGGAGAAAGTGACACTAAATATTGAATAATCGATAGTGTATTGATGCATTGATATATCGATAAAGTATTTGTTAAGCACAATTAAGAGTTAAGACATCACTCGAATCGTTTTCCTTATTCATAAAATTTTGCTGCCATATGATAAAATGATAAAATTTTTCCAGCAGGTAATTGTTCGAAAATACAACATTGAAACTCAGCACCCATTAAAGGGACTGTCCCACCTGAAACATTATATTTGAGTTGAGAATAGCCATGTTTCCGTGCTAGACATTGAAATTATGTCTAGTAATAAGTTAGCACAAGCGCCACCGAGGTCGAATCAGACCAAGAAAAAAATTGTTTTGACATCTGTAATATCCGCAGTCCCAAGTGTATTTGAAAAGCCCTGAGCCGAATGAACGTCGTCACTCTTTACTAAAATGTTGATGATAGTCGACTTGTTTTACATTTGGCCATACATTAGCCGTACATGTGGCAGCGTGAAGGTTTCCTCTATTCCCGAAATTCTTTGATATGACGTCATCAGCCCTAATATTAAAACTTAACAAATGTGATTATCGTGTTCGACAGCAATTACTTAATATTTAACACCACATGCGGCGTACATTTGAGAACTTTTGAGAAGGTGGGACAGCATAGGCGGCGGAACGGGGGGCATCGTACCCTCCTTGAATCTCCAAGAGGGGCACACATATCAAAGTGCCCCCCTTAAATCTGGTATGGCCATGGTATATGATTTGGGTCTAACCATCAAATTATGGGAACATATTTATACAATGCCGTAAAATTTAAGAACGTGATAATGCTCGTGGAAAAACGACAAATGTTGGGAAAATCGTAGAACTTCGAGTTTGTAAGCCAATTGCAAACGAAACGCCAAAAGAAAGGAAATCACATCTTCTTTTTAAATGGTGATCTTGGATTTGCGAAATTTCTAGTTTTTATCACTCAAAAAGACAAAAATTGTGTTATTATGTATTACACCACGAGCGAGTATAAATATGCAGTTAATCGACGAGGCGAAGCGAGTCGATTAACGCATCTTTTATACTCCGAGTGGGTGTGAATAATTTTTAATCCACGATCCGTCCGCTACGCTTAAAAATAATGCCTGTTTAACACAGACATATCCCGAAGATTTCACAGCCCGTGGATTACCAGATTAATAATCACCATATGGCGATTAAAATTCCCGAGTTACTGACGGTTAGGTTAAAAATAGCTAAGCACGTGATTCAATTGGCAAAGAGAGATACGGCGTGGGATAATATTTTTTTATCTCCCAAATCAATAAAATTTCAAGCTCCTTAAAAAGTATCTTTATACATATTTGAGAGAACCACGTATGGACCACATCCAAACACAATATCAAACATTACCTATACTTTGTGACTGACTTATGGCTTCCTAATTACAAGTAATTAATTACGCCATTTTTAAAAGTTAAGCTTGTAGTGACAAGTTAACAAGTATCTCAAGTATCTCAAGTAGTAGGTAAGTACAAACCGCGTCACCGAGACCGAACACCAAATATATTACTTTTGCTCTCTCACAAAGAGTTATTAACAAATGGAATATCTATGTTGATGGAGAAGTCAACAGTTTAAGAACATTACACCAATTTGAAACAAGATACGATAAACGTAACAGAACTGACAAACCAGAAACAAATAAAATGAAATATTAAGTTTTGATGAAAAGTGCGTAACATGATATAGGCTGCAGAGGGACGCAGTCAAACCTTCAACAAGGGGGGACGGCATCTCCAGAGGCCCCTCGGCAAAGATCCCCCAAAAAATGTCGCGAAAAAATCATTCCGGATTTAAACCTCTATATTTTGCAGAACCCCTAAAAATTCGCAAACAGGGACGTCGCCGATATTTTGTAGTGTGAAAGTCGGCCCAATGGGGGGAGGGCACGTACCCCCTCTGCCCCCTTGCTGCACCCCTAGCATGGGCACTGGAGGGGGAGCTTTTGTGCTCCCCCACATGTTTTTCGTGAATATCTCAAAAACGAAGCGGCACAGGGCGGTGGTGTTTGAGCGACATTTACGGCAATACAAAAGCCGATCGTATCAAGTACAAAAATCGAAATCTGTCGGGAATTTTTTAAGTTATATGGATCATTGCAGCACCTGCCTACCCTGTAAGTTTGAACGTTCTAGATGTCATACTTTCTGAGATCTCATTGGGAAGCACTTAAGTCCCCCTCCTCCCAGTGCGGTATTAGTGGCATCCCCTCTCCAGTTGCGCGTAGGCTAGGACTGCAAACATAGACTGCAAAGTCTCCCACCATGCCCCCATAACTTATTCATTCCTTATTCCAGATAACAACAATAAAATTGCTAACGCGCTTTCAATTTTTTAGACAAAACTGTTCAAGTAGCATGCTTTTTATTTATATTAACCAATTTCAAATGATGACTTGATGTGACCTAACCTTGACTTTATTTGGTGTCAGGTTGTGAAAATAGCTGCTGCTATCGAGTTATGCGTGTAAAATAACCCATTAAACATGTGTCGCATGACTTTCGTAGATCTCTGGCAAAAAGTGACCTTTTGTGACCTGATCTTGACCTCTACTTACAAATTAACTTTAGCTGAAGTGTGAGATGCATTATACCTTTGATAAAATGTTATGTGATAACAGGCACAACATAAGGCTTTTGATGGAAAGTATGGGTCAAAAACTCAAATATATATACCTTGCCATTCCCAGTGCTGCCATTCCTGGATCCTTTGACCTGACTGTGAGCTGACATGCAAGCTTATTTTGAAAAATGTCAGGTATGCTTTGGATGCGTCTCACTTTTAGCTTTCGATTGCCGCCTTGTTCGTTTCGCTGTGGTTATTTGTTCGGAGGATAATGAGATTATGAGTGGGCAAAATCTGCCTCCCTAAAGCAAGGCGTGTTCGGCTGAATACCCCAGTGGGGTGTGGTTTAACCCACGCAGTGGCGGATACAGGATTTTCAGTGAGGGTTGTTGCTGGCCCGGGGGCGCATTTTGGGCACTCGAGGAGGTGCTATGTATGTTTTTGTTTATTTTTTTGGGGTTAAAACCCCATCTTACGCAAATCCAACATAACTATTTTGAAGAGAATGCTATTTTTTCTTCTGACGTCTTGTATTTGAAATTTGCACCAAAAATCGATGTTCTAGGGTTTTACAATATTGTTCGTAATACTTTTTGAGCGTCGGGGTACACTCCTCGGAATCGGGGGAGGGGGCTACATGGGTTTTAGGGGCGTCCTTCATGAATGTAGGAGCGCCCTTCATGTTTTTGGGTCGCCCTCCATGGGTTTGGGGGTGCCTGCGTCGCCCAGATCACGCCTTTGGCGCAGGGGCGCCAATGTCCATTGAGGGGTAGGACTGCCATTCCCAGTGCCCCCTCCTGGATCCGCCCCTAAACCTGCGCCCTGCTTTTTATCAATAACTTGGAAATTATGATAGATATTGACGTATATTTGCGATAAATTGGTGTAGTACTTTGGAAGATGGTGACATTTTATTGACGTCATGTTATGCAATGTTTGAATAATATATGTTTGAAAACCCGTAGAAAAGTGAGCTTTGATAAAAGTTGTTAATACAAAATTAAAACATGGAAGTTACATTGTAGTTACAATAGTTATCTTAGAACATGGAAAGCATGGGGTTTTGACCCCCAAGATTACAAAAAATATTGTGTGTGAAAGTTGACGCATTTTTGTGAAGATATAAAACACAGAATATATACACATTAGAGAAACAAATAAGGAAGATACCTATCCAAACCAAATTACAAAGAAATATCATATTTTTGGACTGAGTTATGACATTCGAGTGTAAGAAACTCATGACATAATTTTTAAGTTGCATTTTTTTTGCTTTTAGTGATCAGATACAGAGCAATAAATGTCACTATTTTATTTTTGAGACAAAACTTATCTAGAAGCACACCTTTTTTTGTATTGATCAATTTCAAATTTAAACTTTTGTAATATGACCTTGACCTTGTGAGGTAAGGTTGTGAAAATAGCTGTTTCTATAACGTTTAACGTGTAAATAACCCATAAAAGATATGTTGCGTGACTTTTGTATATATTTTGTTGTTTGTTACCTGACCTTGACCTGTAGGACTTATAATGTCAAATTTAATTATGTGGAAGATGTATTGTACCTTTGAGAGCGCTTTTTGTATACGTCATATTTTGTAGGTTATATGCATATATTATATATGCGCATATAGCCGCGCAACCAGATACCTTGCCAAGAGGGACGTGCACTGTCACGACCCGATTGAGGCACACAAAGTTACTACTAGATGAATGCGATCGCTGCTGACGGACCCGACGCCATGACCCCCCCCCTTCAGGTCAGCAACATTTTCAGATTGGGCTGAGGATTGAAATTTGGGAGTGAAATTGAAAGTGTCGCCGCCCTTAGTCCAGAGAACGTTCCGTCGGACACTGTGGGACAGTCCCTGTAAAGGTCCTGGTGGCACATTAACATTATATTTGAGTGAGAACAGACAATTTTGGTGCTGGGCATATAAATTCTGTAATGGTATATCAGTTTAAAACAAACACTGGGGTCGAATACAGAGGAAAATTTGAGTTTGGTTTGACATCTGTAACAACCCCAGTCCCCAGTGGTATGTTGCATCGGAGACCCTGATGCCGAGTCCGTCGGTCTCTCTATACTAAAAGTTTGAATTACAGTCTGACTTGTTTTTACCTTGGCCAGCCATTAGGCCATACGACACTAGTCAATTATGGCAGCGTAAAGGTTTTCTTTATTCCACAAAATTCCTTCATATGACGTCATCAGCCCAAATATTAAAACTTAACTTTTTTATGAAATTGAGCAATGTTTGTGAGAAGCAAATGTCATAATCGTGTTCGGCAGCAATTACTTCATATTAAACACCACAATCGACGTACATTTGAGAACTTTTGGGAAGCTGGCAGTGTCCCTTTAACACACATCACCGGAGCAACACGGAACATTACACACGAAACGAAAGCCAGGTAGTCAGCAAAGGGTTATATGAAATGGACTGCCACTACTGGATCCAGGGAATGGAGGGGGAGGGGGATTCTGGCCATGGCCCAAAAAATGCCTGAAATTGGAGCAAAATTGACACATTCCCTGCAATAAAAGACCATCTACGCACGTTTTACTAAGGAAAGCTTGTTTTGAATCAGCTGCCATTGCATAAGCAAGCGGAATCCGACTCGTTGGCAGGACTTTTTTCCATGTTGACTGGGTGATTTGTCCCTGCAGTGCCTTGGCATCCCCCGTTCCCCAGTGGACGCAAAAATCCACTGCAGCCGACGGCAAGAAAAACGCGATGCTGTCCCGAGGACTCGAAGTCACCCTCCCCCGGTCAACATTATTTCGCTGTCGTAACGAAGCGTATAGTTCCCCCAAACTCAAAGCCTAGATCAGCCAGCAGAAAACCAGTAAGACGCCTTAATTGGCGAAGGACGAGCGAGTCCGTAGAAGCCCGATAGCAAGGAAATCGGTCTCCTGTCATCTTAACTTTATTTCCATTTGCTGTTTTAAGCTGAAGTTGATTTGTTTTATATTATCTGCCTAATTAAACTTATTTCCATCACTCTGCTTAGTTACTCTTCTGAGACTTTCTGTGGCATTATTTAACAACGCAGTCCGACGCGTGAAGGCTGTCACAATGGACCGCACCTCACTTTTCGCTTTTCGCTTTTTGAACGCCATATTGCCAGTGCAGTGGTCGGAATTCAGTGTAATATATATAAATGCCGCAGCGGATGCAAAAAACACTGCAGATCCATCATAAACAAGTATTGGAAAAACGAATCGCGATACAAATTAACTAGTCTTCAATCAGCAGGTGTGTAACCACGACCATCTAAAAGTCACGGGATACACTAGCTGACCACAAACGCTTAGCTCTGTCCTAAAATACCCCCTCCCCACAAAAAATACATTAACGAATTAAAGCCACTACATTTCTTATGCTGATGTTTTTTACGTTTACTTTTTAACTTGTATTAATGTTACCTGTATTTTATACAGCTCTTTATCATTGCGGACATGATGGGCTACCGCGTCTTTCTAATGCCGATGATATAGCTTGCATCAAAGCCTTATGTTGTTACAGGGGCTCCACGTCAATAAATTGAAATGCAAAATTAGCGTTGGGGGGCGACAGCACACGGCATTTGCTTGTACGGGCGCTTACATAGCAGCCGGGGTGGTCCAGTGTTACACACTATGGAGTTCTGTGCGGAGACCGCACCGACCGTGGCCGTGGGTTCGACTCCCACCGAGTCACCCGAGTTGGTGTGTCGCCCGACCCGGTGAGGCCCCTGGGAAAGGCCTCGTAAACACAATCTCAGAGAGAAGAAGTACCTTCTGTCATTTGAAGTTGGGGGGAGACGAAATACATACATATTAATTGTCCGGTTTAGAGGGAACCAGTCTCGCTCCACGGGATAGTGTTTGCCTCGAATGTCTGATTTCCCTAATGTCTGACTTTCAGAGTGCCTTTCCTGTCACTAGGGCGCGATTTACTTCTAGGAATGCTCATGGCCCAATGCCCAAGGGCGCCTGTGCTGTTTTGGGGTGCAAACTGCATTTAAGAAAAACGTCTGGGGGGTACCTTCAGCGCCGGCCAAAATTCATACGGACATTCCGTACCACACGTAGAGGCGGCTACACCCATGTGCGCCTATTGTACGATAAGGGCTCCAAAGAGAGGGGCAATGGAATGACAGGGGCGCTCGTAGAATGACTCAATGGCCCGGAGAGGCACATTTGACGCGGGGGGTATGGTCCCCATGGCCCCCATGAATATGCCACTGCTTGCTACATTATGTGGTAGGTTATCCATAACTTCTTGATTTGATTTTGTAACGGAAACTTGAGAAAAACTACTGTCGCCTAAAAAATCCACCATAACTGCTTATTTTGGTATAATTGTGTATTGGGTACCTAACTTTATAAGGGGAAACAATGGCATTTCCTTCTTTTTTAAATCCATAGACGAGACCAAAATATATTTGAAATCAAGGTTTGCATATAAACACTCTTACCGAAAGACATTTCAATTTAAAGCTGATAAGCGTTCCACGCATATAACGGTCGGTACTCTTAGTACTTGGTAACGAGTTTACGTCCGAGCTAATATTAGTCAGTCTATGCATTGTTATTTAGCATGAAGGTATGTCATATGTTTCATGTATTCTATAGTTTGCAAATATGTACCAAACTTTTATTAAAAATTAACAAACATTTGAAAAAGTGCATTGAAATCGGAAGTTTAGTTTGGCCGCGGACGGCAACCTATTTAGTGTTCTCGAATCAGTTACAAAAATGGATGATTTCCCACCAATTTTTCACATACATGTATTCAATGCACGGTTATGCACTCATGCAACATTTTTATTAACCTTTTTTCCGTAATTAATCAATAAACATTTGAGAAAAACGTGAGACATTCAGCGGAATAACTTGGCCTCCCACGACAACTTATTTAGTGAAAGCGAATTGTTTAGAAATACTTAAAGGGAATAGTTCACCTTGAAAAAATTAGAAAAGGCTCAGAAATGATGAAGAGAAGCAAGAAATTAAGTATCGTACTACTAGTAAGTCAAAGAAACCTATATTTACGCGGAAAAAGCAAATTAACTTCTCAATTATTTGGTGATAATTCATATTTTTGTCCTCTAAGTAATGCAACATCAGCTTGCTTAGAAGCACGTATGTCATCAAAACGCCATTGATTTGGAGGGATCGTGGCGCATACAAGACAGTACTTGCTAATAATTTTGTAAGATGAGGGAAATGCACGACTTTTAGAACCACGGGAGATTAAATTCGAAGTCAATCACGTGCTTATTCATTTATTATTTGCGGCGAAGTCAATAATTAAAACAAACGGGCAAATAATCAAATATTATTTGCCGTTTTTTGTGTAATTATCCAAGGAGAGTTCCGTGGTTCATCCATGGACGTTGAAGTTTGTTAAATATTTAACTTAGCTATACCATGTATTCATTTACAAAAATTTCAGATTGTAATTCTTTTGCATAATCAGTGCAGTTGACCGAGTTATTCCATGAAACCATGCACTCAAGGAAGCAAAGCAAGATTAACCATAATTCCCTGCGGGGGCAGATTCTGCCCCTCGGTAGTTTTGCGCCCACTTCTTCGAAACCGTTACGTCTACGTCTTAAACTTTCGGACTTTAACCTTAAATATGAATGACGTGTGGAAATGTGAAAATTTTGAAAAAAATCGCTTAGCGAAAGCGGCTACAGGGGTCATGTTTTGGGAGGTCGCGTTCGGTAATGCCGTGCTGCGGCGCATGCTATCCTTCGTAGTTTGCAGTGGAAATAAAGCGTCAGAAACTAAAGATCGATGCTTTGTACATCAAAACATAATTTGATAATACATATTTGGGGGCAGGTCCGCACTCAGGTTACAGAAATGGGGGCGAAATTCTTGTCAATTAGGCCAACTTCAAATAAGCAGATGATAAAGGCCGTTCCACACATAGTTGCCCCCCACGTTGTTTCCTTAAAATACCGCCTATGCACAATTGGTTACATTTAACAAATAACGCAACACAGTCCACATGTGGACGTTCCCACGTCCCAAACACTAAGAAAAGACACATTTTTCATCAAAAATTCTCCCCATTTTGTATCCTGAGTGCGCATATGATTTCGTTTTACTTGTCCTTTTAACATTGTAAGAACAGGGACATAAAGCTCAAAAACACTTTTGCATGCCAAATTCAGTTGAATCAAATGGCCACCAATGACCTTTTCCAAAAACACCATAAATTTTCGTATTTTTGCCCCCTACCCCATTTCGAGCAAGAAACAATTTCTGGATCCTAAAAAGAAAGATTCTCGTTCACGCGAATCGAATGGTGGTTGACCCGCTCGAATCGGCGGCGTTCTCGATCTCTGGGGGAGCGGAATCCTGCCCCCCCCCCGCCAGATTAACTTAATTCTAGGCCGCCCGCAGGGAATAGGGTTAAGACGGATGGTCGGCCCATCTGTAAGACTAGTACGTTCTGAATAAATTTCGCTGAGAATGTTGCCGTTTTATAGACGATTTAAGCATCAGAATCACGATAAATTTATCCCTTTAACAAAGGTTTTTTTATTCTTTTTTTTGCCCCAAAGTTTCCCCAGGGGGAATTTTGAGGGGGAACTTTTGGGGAAAAAATATGTTTCCAGTCCAGCACTAAGCGTTTCTATCAAACAACCGTTCCAAAAGTCTACGTCATCTCTACGTTTCATAATCATTGGCGGTTTCCACAATAGCCAAATCAGCCAATCAGCGATTGGAGTTACCGGGTATACCCGTCCCGACTTTTAGGACTGGAATATTAATAATTAAGAGGTTTTCTTGGAAATATGAATAGCGTCACAAGTAATTTTCGAGCATGCGCCACAACTTGGCTATCTCAACTCAAAACCCTATGTTAAAGGTGAAATATTCCCTTTAAGCAACGTTGAACATATCGATTTAATAATTGTACATAAAACGTGTCACACATGTAACGTTTCCAAGAGTTGAGGGGACACACCGATCATGAATTCAGAAAGAAGTACATGTACTTGCTTCTTAATTTGTGCAAATTCCTGATTCAAATATGTGAATAATTTTATTTCACTATTGAATTTAGATCAAATAATTTGTATTCCATCAGTTAAGTTGCAATCATTTTTATACCATATATGCCTAATCAGTTCTTGCTAAACAAAAATGAAAATGTCATTATTTCTTTTTAAAGGAAATAGTTCACCTTGGATTGTTTTTGTCAAAAACGATCTGATTATATTTTGAAATACAACTTCTTTTTCATATGTCAAAAATAGCCATACATCGCGCCGGATTCAGGACAAGAAGACGTACATTATTTATTTAATCAAAACTATTGCGTTCTGCAACTTCAAACGAACAAGATCGAATGGCTCAGCCATTTCATTCGAAAGTAGTCGTCGGAGATTACTGGGTATGGCCTCCCGAAGGTCACATGTTCTTGACATTCTTTTGTTTTATGCCACATTCCTTCGACAAAAGTCAAATATTTTCGGCGATGAAGAGCCTTTTCAGTACGAAAAACTTACAGTTAAAGGACACTTCCTCTTCCGGATTGATATCCCAAAACAGGCTTTAACAAGACCTAAGGACCACTTATGATCTTTAATTGTCATTAACCCTATCCAAAACGCGCAAAATAACAATAAACAATCATTAATTTCATTACTTTTAGAATCCCTAAAATGTTTACGATTATATAACACCACTACGTCATGAAGCGTTTGGCTCAGAGTTAACTGTAATCACAGAGAAGGGATATTCAACGTGAACGACCCAACCGTCAGCCTGACGCTATTGCAATTGAGATTGAGGACGCCGATGCGCTTAGACATTTGCGTTCCTGTTAACTAAAATCTGCGCATCTTTGCCGCATTTGATGTCGTTGCACATGGAAACGTGAACAGACTTCGTTTCCATTGGTTATCTCCGGACATCGAGGCCCAATCAATAAGAAAAACCTCGGTCAGGAAAAACTTCATTAATACTGGGAAATTTCAAAATGCATTCTTAAAAGTAAAAAAAATTTTTTACATTAACTTTCTACATTTCATCAACTTTCCATCATGCCATCCACCTTTTGTAAGTAGTGGTGGACGACTACGTCGACCTCATTGGCTGGAAGAAACTTGAACTTTGAACGGCGATTTGGGCGACATTAGCGCGAATTTCAAAAAACGGACTTCATGGTGCTTATCAAATTCGGCTGTTCTTTAACATATCAAATTCTACTTTGAGTGGACAGTGTCCCTTTAGGGTTTTTTAACACGGCCTATAAAACTGCTGTCTCAGTTCAAAACCCATGTTGAAGGTGAACTATTTCCTTTAAGGCATTTCATAATCCATACCAACTAGCAAAAAAAAGTGGATCAGTACAGGAGGTCTGTAATTTTTTGTACACAGCCTCTTCCTCTTGTGGACTAGCTTAATCATTAGCAGTCTTTCAAGTTGTCAATCTGAATCCAGCACACTCTATAATCTATGTCAATGCAAAGTATATTTGCTACAAATCAGTTATTGTCATTCTTATTCAAAAATATTAGAGAAACTTATACAAAACCAATATTACAACACTTCACAACAAATAAACTGCTTTTGTGAATGACAATTGCTTTCCAAGGTTCTCAACATATGTGCGCCGATTATCATTACAAAAACTTTATTACAAAAACCTTTGAAGAAGAAGGAATGTGTTATGGCAAATTATATGAATTAAACAAACATAATATGACACAGTAGATCACAATTCTTAGTAAAAACTAATAAACAATATCCCGTGCCGGGGAAACGCATATGAAATACTTTAAGTCATACCTCACAGATCGCAAGCAGGACTGTAATATAAGGAGTTACCCAGCAGAACCTAGAAAGTGAACATAGGTGTTACCACTGTACCCCAAGGTCAATCTTTGGACCTCGTTCTTTTGCTCATTATTTATATTAATGATCTTGTAAATATTATAACAGCTGTGAGTTTGTTCAGATATGCTGATACAACAGCATTTCTTTACCCTATTCCTTGCGGGGCAATTCTATCCCCGGTAGTTTTTTGCCCGCTGCTTCTGAACCGTTACGTCTATCATCTTGAAACTTTCGGACTTTTCCTAAATATAAATGATACGTGTTCTGACAAAATTTCGAAAAAATGGGCTCAGCAGAGGCTGCTCCAGTGTCATGTTTTTGGGAGGTCGTTACGAAAGCGGTAAATTAATTTCGTTTGACGTGGAGGGGAAAGGGTTTGGCGTGTCGGATTAAGTGTGATGGGTTGGTGCGTTTGCTGTAGCAACCGAATAATGTTTATGACACACGGTCACAGAAAACATAAAACAATGGAAAGGGTAACTTCTTTGTAGCAGTGGCGTAGCCAGTCAGGATTTACCTCAGGGGCGGGGGTGGCAATCGGCAGCCAGGACCAACAACCTAGCCCCAAGAACCCACCAAACCTATCCAAAAATTAAAAACTCCCCGGATGCAGGCGGTCAGCGGAGGGACCGCCTGCATCCGGCACCCACCTGACCTGACCTCAGCTGACCTGACCCCAGCTGACCCCGGCTGACCTGACCCCGGCTGACCTGACACCAGCTGACTTGACCCCAGCTGACCTGACACTGGCTGACCTGACCACAGCTGATCTGACTCTAGCTGACCTGACACCAACTGACCTGACCCCAGCTGACCTGTCAACAGCTAACCTGTCCCAAACTGACCCCTGCTGAGCTAACATCAGCTGACCTGACATCAGCTGACCTGACCTCAGCTGACCTGACCTCAGCTGACCTGACCTCAGCTGACCTGAGACCCCGGGTAACCGAGGCTGCCTGACTGACCTGACACACTGCCAGTGAGATTGTTTTGCAGGACGGCCACCGTCCTGCATCGCTGCACAACTGCAGGTGCCACCCAAACATTCCTAGCGAACCGCCGGGCTGAGGTCACCGGCAGAGGTCATATCCGGGGCTCGCAACAGTGTCCTGTACGTTGGCTGGCACGCCACGCCCAGTCCCGGACCAGGCAGGAAATAACAGGGTTCGCAAAACATTTTTGAAAAGAAGGATGTACATTGTACGTACAATGATAAATAAAGCCATTGTGTTGAAACAGCGGCTGTGCGTTTGCCAAATATGGTATTTTATAGTACATTTCCATCATGTCGCAGAGCTGCTACTGAGTCCCTAGCTCTTTCAATATCCAGATTCACTGTTTTGTGTTGTTGACATTATACTCTGTTGCCGTATCTGTTTCTGTATCAGTTTATGCATTTGCACTGCCTATACACATGTGAGGCATATTAGTAATAAGCATGCTGTGTTCTTTTTCACCATTATATTGGGATGTCTTCCCCGTCATTCAGGACAGCGTTTGTGTTCTTACTTAACTCAAAAGCAGTTGAGGTCAAGTCAGGTCGAAATCAAGCCAGCCAGGGTCAGCTCAGGCTGGGTAAGGTCAGCTGGGGTCAGTTCAGCTGGTGCCAGGTCAGCAGGGATCAGGTCAGCTGGGGTCAGGTAGTACGAGTTCAGCTCAGCTGAGGTCAGGTCAGCTGGGGTCAGTTCAGCTGGGGGCAGGTCAGCTGGGGTCAGGTCAGCTAGGGTCAGGTCAGCCGGGGTCAGGTAGGGGTGCCGGACGAAAAGTTGAATGGCAAAAAGTAAACGGATGTTAAGAAGGGATAAATTAGTAAATAGTCAAAAGTAAAAAGTACTTAAAGTCGGCGGATAAAAAGTCGACGTGGAAAAAGTCAAACGGATAAAAAGTCAACTGACGAAAAGTCAGCAGGGTAAAAAGTCAACTGGCAAAAAGTCGACATGAAAAAAGTTGACGGACCAAAAGTCCTTTGTAATAATTTGCATTGCTCAGATGTACTATGATGTCGAAAAGCCACCCACGTACAACATGCGCGGAGAGATCAAGGTCACATACTTCGTCAGTATGAAGTGTCTCGATGTTATCGGTTGTCCCGCTGATGCTGTTGCATACACCCACGGACCCAAGGTGATCCCGCCCAAACGCAGACCATATCGCTTGGAGCCTTTTGGACCCTAGAGGTCGTCATTCCTGGCAGTTCCATGGTAAAAATCTCGCTATGACTGTACTGCCCGACTGTCGATTGGGTCAAGGTGGCATGGTAAAGCAAGAGCTGTAGAAGCCATATATGTTTACCTTATATTATAAACCTTGGTAGCCGTAGGCTGCATGTCACCACACGAGTAGGCGTGTGTCCACCCAATTACGAGATGCTTCATCAGCAGCGACATATTTTATATAAGGTTAGGTAAATAGGTTACAAGGTTACAATTTGTTTCGCGACATATTTATCTGCTCATTTATAAATAAATTCATGAATAACAATTTATTTGCGACTTAAAAGTACCCTTGCTCACTAGCGGTCCCTGGCGGCCAGCTGCTGCGAAAAATCCAGCTGATAGTGCAAGCCCAAATTGCCAGCTCGGCGAACGACTTTCATGGTAGTGCCATGGATGACGCCAAATGGGCGCAATTTCCACCTACGAGTTAGCTGCACCGTAAACAACAGCACCCCACCGCCAAAAGCCATTAGCAATTCGCCGCGACTTGACCTTGAAACGTCTATCTGTTAGAGGTAACGTCATAATTTTTTTGACCAAGTCGAGCCAGAAGCTTTTTTGCGAAATTGGGCCATTTGGGTGGTTTTTATATGAAAAGCTAAGATGTTGACAATATAATTAACTGCATAACGCGTTTAATTTAAAGTTCACTTGACTGAATGTGGATGGCTTGTTGCAATATTTTAAAGTCAATTTTAGTCCGCAAAAGTGATTCAAGTATCGGAGGCGACCCAATTTAAAATGATTGCCAATCATTGTGGTGCAAATGTATTTTGACCTATTGGGCAATTGGGAACCAATTTTCAGGTGAAATCGACACGCGTAATCTACCGATTGACACCAAAAACTCGATATTGGCCTGCAAGGTGGCACTATCCCTTTATGTTGAAAAAAAGAAGAAGACTCCATGCCACTGTAAAATACTAGAGCTGGGCCCAGTTGTTCGGGATTTTAGCTAAAATGCCTCCTTACTGATCTGGGACCCGATTACCCTAAAATTACGATACCTTCCGTTGCTGATCTTCATCATAAGCGGGAGTTCGTAATGTTAGACTCACCCCGCGTACTAGTGATTGACAATGACACGTCAAGCTGCGCAGGTAAAAAAACTGAGGTTCATGTTATTGATCATGAAGTTTTATTCATTTATGATAAAACTTATGCCGGTTGCGATGTTGCGGTTTTACTCACGGCACAAGCAAGTGGGGAGAGCAAAAAAGGAGGGTAGAAGAGAGAGAGAGAGAAAAAGGAGAGGAGAGAGAGAGAAGAGGAGAGAGGACGACGAGAGAGAGAGCGAGAGAAAGAGAGAGAGATAGAGAGACGAGCAAGAGAGAGAGAGAGAGAGAGAGAGAGAGAGAGGAGGAGAGAGAGAGAGCGAGAGCAGAAGAGCAGAAGCGGAGCGAGAGCAGAGCGAGAGCGAGAGCGAGAGCGAGAGCGAGAGCTTTATATGTATATATATATATATTGACCTCAGTCCTCATCTACAGTTTTGCATAAAAAAATCGAGCGATAACTTCTGTCGTTTTTTCAGTTCCCCGTCCTTTGACTTTGATTTTGACCTAAAAGTTTGACCTCGATTTGTATAATTTGCTTTATTCCGCTAGAACTTGCCCTCAGCTACATCTGTGAAAAAANCCCCCACCCAAGGTGTCCAATGGCATGTGTCCGCTTTAAAGTTCTGAACCCATGGCGACGTCATTGTTGAGCGGGGGAGATAAATCACGACTAACCGGAACAAAAAATCACAATCTGCTGGATCACCTTTTGTGGGGGGAAAACCATACGTCTGTGGTCTGCCTACACATATTTCGTTTGGAGGGGGGGGGGGGCAATGGTCCATTTTGTTAAACCGTAGATCCGCCACAGAGGGGTTTACCCTATTCCCAGCGGGGGGCAGATTCTGCCCCCCCGGTAGTTTTTCGCCCGCCGCTTCTGAACCGTTACGTCTATTGTCTTGAAAAACTTTCGGACTTTTCCTAAATAGAATGACGCGTGTTCTGTGATAATTTTGAAAAAAATCGGCTAAGCAGAGGCGGCGCTCCAGGGTAATGTTTGGGAGGTATTACGAATGCGGCGTGTGCGGCGGCATAGTTCCTTCGTAGTTTTGTGGTGAAAAAAGCGTCAGAAACTAAGTCGATTGCTTTGAAATACATACATAATTGAATTATTACTTATTTTGGGGCAGAGGCGAACTCAGGTATCATAAAATGGAGGCGATATTCCTCCGTCAATTTAGGCCCAACTTCAAATAAAAGCAAGATGATAAAAGGCGTCCCGCACATTGGTGCACCCCCACGGCTGCTTACCTGAATCCGCCTAGGCACAATTTGCTACATTTACACAATTACAGCAACAAAGCCCACATGTGACGTTCCCACGGTTTTTTTTCCCAAACACTAAGGAAAAGTACATATTTTGTATCCAAAAATCCCACTATTTTTTATCCCTGAGTACGCCTATTATTTTTCATTTTTGTACTTGTCCCTTCCACACATTCCAAAGCATGACATTGGAAGCTCAAAAACGTTTTTTTTTCATGAAAATCAGTCGAATCACATGGCCACAATGACCTTTCAAAAAACACCCCAAAATTTCGTATTTTTTGCCCCCTGGCCCCCATTTTTTAACAAAAAAAGCAATTTCGAGGTCCAAAAAGAAAGATTTTGTCACGATGAATCGATTGGTGTTCGTCCCATCGAAATCGGCCTGGCGGTTCTCGAGATATCTGGGGGGGGGGGGCAGAATCTGCCCCCCACGCAGGTTAACGTTGTTTAATTTCCTGCCCGCCCGCGGATAGGTTGAATATAAGCTACCGCAAGACACCCCATGCCAGAGATAAGACGTACTACTCATCCAGTCCCCCCTCTAATGTGTTCGTGACATGAGCGTACGGCCGTAAAAGTTCTGAAAACCTGGCGACGCTTCTTTTTGAGCGGGGATCTTAAATTAGCGATTTCTTCGGGACAAGAATCACAACCTCTCGGCAATGTTTGGCGGGGCAAAAGCATACGTTTGCCCTACCGCATAAATATCGTTTTGGGAGGAGCAATTGCCCATTGCCCAACCGTAGATCCGCCACTGCTGACACCTTTTCAGTTCCCCGTCCTTTGACCTTGATTTTGACCTTGCAGGCGACGTCCTATAGCAAGATAAACATCATATTCGTGTTTTTGTGAACTAGTTGACCATGCCAGCGGTAACTTCTAGCATTTTTACAGTTCCCCGTTCTTGATCTTGATTTTGACCTTGAAGGCGACGTGCTATAACAAAATAAACATCAGATTCGTGTTTCTGAGGTACTATTAAACCTTACATGTTATTATTATAGAAGATCAGAGGTCGGCCCCATGATAAGGCACTGAATAAAGTCGCTTGCTTCACGTACATTTACAAGGCTGGCGTGGTGTTCGCAATCGGCGCTTCTGACTTACGAGCCTATGAATCGATTTTAGAGGCGTTGGCTCATCTTTGAGAGCTTGGAATGCCTCTTAACTGATAAGCCACCCTCCCACTCGGACCTCGGCCAATGCCCGCTCCGACCTCGGAGAGGGAGGCGGAGCAATGGCGTTGAGATATCAGTCCAAGTCAAGCTGCGTGATTTTACAATGTAGACGCCAGAGGACGCAACCTATTATTAATTTTTTACATCCAAATGAACAAGTAACCCATTAGGTCTCCGTCAACCAATATGAGATTACATAAAATTTTTAATTAGATATACAAGAGAAGGTAGTTGGAAAATGCCTACACCCATTCCATGCTGATTGCTCCCAAAAAAGTCCAGAAACAATTCAAAAAAGTTTATTAATTAAAGCCTAACTTATTTGATAAAGGTTGGACGTTTCAATTATTGCCCCACGAATGGGAAAAAGGGATTTAACTACCACGGGAGTACATCTATTATTTATATTTTATTCAGTCACACAACAATTTTGGTCAAATACAAGCCAGCATGAGACGGTTGCCTCGATAAATCATCGATGTACAATATTCGTAAAGTTACAAGACCTCTTGGCTGGTCCTAAAGTTACGACAATAATCTCCATTTTGTTCGTAATCTGGAGGGCGGAGACAGCCAGTTTACCCCAATCTCTATCATAACCTGACTATGGTATGTATCAGCAACGGAACTATCATAGCTCAATGTTTTAACAAACTTTTTTTAAATACCAGTGCTTACACTGATCGGATGGACTCGATTTACTTACTACTAGCATTCACAAACAATGCCAACATGATTCCTGCTGAAAAAGTTAGATTTAAAAACATTTTAATACCTTTTTAATCCCTTAAAATCGTAATTAGCGTTCGCACCACTTAAAAACGACATCAGCAACCCAAACTGACTGGTTAGTGTACAGGCATCCTAACTTGACATGTCAGACCCAGATGGGACAAAAAGCCGGAGTTTATAAGAGATAACAAACAGGGGCCTGGTGGACCTGACCTAACCCGACACGGAAACTTGAATTTTCGAAAAATGTGCGGAAAGAATCAGTGATAGTTATGTCAAATTTGCGGCGCTTTACCGGCGCCGCCGTTTTTCCTTATCTCGATAAAAACATGAGGGGGGGGGTGTGTTCAAACACCCCCCAGTGGGGCGCGGGTTAAAGAAAGCAGCTCACCTTGTCATTGGGTTTTAGAGTTGAGATAGCCAAGCTGTTCTCCATCCATGTCCATACTCGACAATGATTTGATAAATTTTCAAATCTTCATATAAACCTCTCAATTAATTAATGTTGAGTCATACAACTACAAGTCGGGAACTAAAATACAAAGGTAACTCTAGTCGCTGAATACCTGATTTGGCGTATGAATATGACACAGAGATGATGCAGGGCGTATTTTAACATATAGTAGCTGGGGTGGCAATTGCCACCCGAGTCATGAAGAATGTCACACCAGTAACGGCACTTTGCCAACCCAGTGAAAAAGATGCTGAACCGCCCCTCTCGGCGATAAAGTATCCCCTAGTAGATGAGGCTGCCCCATTTGCATCGCAGAATCAAAATTAAAATACCAACCAAAATTTAAATACTGTCAATTTCAGTCAATTAGCGCACGCCTTCATTAGATAGAGCACCCCATAAACGCCCTCGTAACATGTCAAGCCACCCCTGTCTAGTGCAGTGCACCCATGTATGCAAAGTTATGCCGCCTCCGCATAAAAAAGCGCCCCTGGAGAATACAAGCTAGCCTTTTCGGCTATATTGAGCCCCTCCATGGGCGCCCCATGACAGCGTATATCACCCCTGAAACATGAAAAGCCGCCCTTGTCAGGTGCAGTGCGCCCCTCCATAAGATGATACCACCCCCGGCTCCAAAGAGCACCCCTAGAGAATAAACGCCGCTCCTTTCGGGCACATTGCGCCCCTCCAAGGGCGCCCATGACATTTGAAGCGCCCCTGGAGCACAAAAAACCGCCCTTGTCAGGTGTAGTGCGCCCCTTCATAAGATGATGCCGCCCCGCACCTAAGAGTGCCCCTAGGTAATAAAAGTCGCTCCTTTCGGGCACATTTCGCCCCTCCGAAGGTGCTCATGACATTTCAAGCGCCCCTGGAACATGAAAAGCCGCCCTTATCAGGTGTAGTGCGCCCCTCCATAAGATTATGCCGCCCCGCACCTAAGAACGCCCCCTGAGAATAAAAGTCGCCCCTTTCGAACACATTGTGCTCCTCCTGGGGCCCCCATGACATTTGCAGCGTCCCTGGAGCGTAAAAGCCGCCCTTGTCAGGTGCACCATGCGCCTCTTCATATAAAGATGATGCCGTCCCCGGCACCAAAAAGCGACCCTAGATAATACAAGTCTCCCATTGCGGACACATACCTCTGCTTTATCATGAGCTGTTGTGTCTATTTTTTTTTATCATAATCCCCCTGAAAATGCATGCCCGCCTCCAATCCATTGACTGCCACCTCAAATTGTAATTGCCGCCCTTGATCGCCGAGTTACCACCCCAGTCAAAATCCCCTAAAAACGCCCTCAATTGTCATTTAATATTCTAAAGGTTTCAAGACCTTTCATATTGGACATGGGATTTGATGACAAGCCCTCACTATTAATATTCGTTGCGATATGCGATGGCTGGAAATAACAGCCAGTAGCACGTATATAAATGCAAACGTCGTAGATAAATATAATTTCGACATTTCTCAGCAGGGCCCTTCTCTTTATCAGTGTGGCATCAGCAGGGATTATAGAGGCACTCGGGTATTCACCGTCAGTGGATACTGAAAAGGAGCGAGCCTTTCTCCGCATGCTGCCAACAAGATGCGGATAACCGATTGATTTATTTGTAATGTCAAGGTCGTCGGGGCTAAGGCAGGCAAGTATCAGTCCCGCCCACACGCTGCTGCACTATCCCACCATACAAGGCGTTTTCTAAGGAATTTTAACTGCGGGGATTTCGCTTGGCGGATGCGCCCCTCCGTAACATGAGGCCGCCCCTTTGCTTACAAGAGCACTCCGGCAGCATTATTTGGCTGCTGCTTAAAAGCCATGCCATTTCAAAGCATAGTGCGCCTGCCCCTTTTATGAGACGGGGTGCTCCATGACAGCATACAGCGCCCCTACAACATTACAACTCGCCCACTTCAGGGCTACGTGCTGAACCCGTAGCGCGCTTATCAACGGTTCTGCACCCATCAGATCAGACTGACGTTATTCTATCCAGCTGCAACTGACGTGTATTCATCGTGGGTCATGGCCACCTGGCGTTGACCTTCCGCAGGAATACAAGTGAAGGCAGAAAGCGTGCATTTTGTATCTGAAATGCCGTTCTTCACCCTTTCGACATCTGCTGATATGTATGTACAATTTGTACATACGTATGCGGCTATGCTTGATTCAGGCACGTAGCCAGGATTTCNGTAATCTTCAGTTTGACCTCGTGACCTCGGATGACCTTGACCTGACCAAAGGTCAAAATTAGCTTAGAATGGTAATTAGAAGTTTCAGATGCACGAATTATACCGATCTACCAACTTATTATGCGTTTAATATTGCATTTTTGCGCGACAATGCCGACTACCGGACTTTGATGGCACGGTCAAACATTATTTATTTGACGTGACCTGTGACGTCATCGGTGACCATGAAGATAACAATATTAGGTTTCCCCTCGCAAATTTGATAGGGATATCGAATGGCGTTCGCATTTTTAAGATCGGTCCAATAGTTTCGGAGATCAGAGGGGGGGGGGGGGCTCTAAATCCCCCCCCCACCAGTAAGTCGCGTTACAGAATATACCCCAGTAACGCGCGGGTTAACACGCACCCTGAAAGGCCTCTGATAATCACACACACTGTAGGGGGCGTACACACACTACTCAAAAACAAAGTATTCCCTCAAATATCTCGCCCCCAAAAGAGTTACTATAACGCAATTTGTAGGATATAAAGCTTCTGAAGGGCACTCTGCTTTGCGAAATTGTAACGACCCTATAGGTAAGGTCAATATGATATCTTCCGAGTTTAAATAAAGTCAAAATTTTAGAAAGCTTCTGTAGCCCGAACTCTGCTTTGCAAAATTTCCATGACCGTGTGTCACTATGTTAATATTTTTTAGTTCAACTGGGGTCAAATAAGACATTTTTTATCTCTCTCCAATTTTAGCACTTTGCTAAAAAGAAAAGAAAACTAAGATAGCTAGAAACCAACGGAAAAAAAACAATTGAAATATCTTGAAATATGCAATCGCCATTGCCATTGGTGTTCTCAAATTTTAGCTCCGGTCAATAATTTAGGCTCCACTCAAAACAGGTTATTTATGGCAAACAGTTTTTCACAAATATATGTTTACCTAAAAACGATGAAGCAACAATTTTGCCACCATCGTGTTCGTCTCATCAAGGCGATTTTAACCATTTTCATGTTGACCAGCTTAGGTCATTTCATGAATTTGACCTCAGGTCACGGTAAAGGTCAGGTCAAGGTCAAGTGGTGAGACGTATTGTGACTTGTGAGACGAGTCACGACGAATACACGGCGACTACAATTTGTACAGTTCTCATATTTCTACATTTATGTTGCCATATATAACATAGATCTCTTGACCTCTTCAATCACATGCCACGGTTGCGTAATGACCAGCGTGTGTCTGCCCTCCTTCATCACATCAGCCGCCTTCACCCTCCGAACATAGTGAGTCAGCTGTCCTCCTCCATCACATCAGCCACCTTCACCCTCCGTGCACGGTGGGTCAGCTGCCCTTCAAGGAGGACAAATCCTGTAAGATTGTCTAGTACAAATGTACAAGATCTTATGTGAAATTTGGCCTATTATGTTATAATCATAAGTCATTACACTCTGTGTGCTATATGTCCGGATGGTTAAGTTGGCTGATGTGATGGAGGAGGGCAGCTAACTCACTGTGTTTGGAGGGTGAAGGCGGCTGATGTGATGAAGGAGGACAGCTGACTCACTGTGTTCGGAGGGTGAAGGCAGCTGATGTGATGGAAGAGGGCAGCTTTAGACCCTTGATGATCTCTTGCCACAGCTTCTTGTTGATGACCTCCACCAGACCACCGCGAGCCACCACCAGATTGTAGAGCTCATACAAATCGAGAACCTGCTTTGCCATGATGGGTAGTCGGTTGATCGGGGTTCCTTAAACGAAAACGAAACAAAATGTTTACACAAATGCGCACAAGCTTTAAGTCAAATGCATTACCGCATGTAACATGCTGCGGTAAACTGCGACATCAACACTAACAACGCATCTTCCAGTTAAGTCTCCTAACCCTCGTTCATCCGAACATCTAACACCGTCGCCTCCCAACCCGGAGGGTGTCTCCCAGGAGCTGGCCCCAGGAGCCGGCCGGGCCCGCAGCGGGCACGCGTTGTGACGGCGGCACGCGGACCGCCGCGCCGCTCACCGGCGACACGATCGTGGCGGCGATAGTGGCGCACGGGGACGGTCGCGACGCGCCGCGCCGCCTTTGTGTGCCGCCGCCGCGCCACGCGCGACGCAGAAAAACCGCCGCGGCGTCTGAAAGGCCAGGCGGAGCGGGCGGGCCGGACCGTGCGGCGCCGCGCCGGTCAGCGAAGGAACGGCGGGGGCGAATCGGCGCCGCTTTTTGCCGACATTGTTCGCAAGGCGCGCTCGATTTCGGCACGATATCGGCGGCCGGTCGAATGCCGCGCGCGGCGGGGGCGGGGGCGGCGATCGGCGACTGTGGCCCCCCGCCGCCCCCGCCCCCTGGAGGACGGCGCGGTGGACCGGCGACAGTGGCTTGGCACGTCCAGCTGCTGTTTACATAATTCAGAGGGCCGGCGTGAGACCGCTCACAAAAACGGCGCGCCATCTAATCCCGCCGAATCGTTCCGGTGTGCGGCCCGCGATGTAAAATATGAGCCCATCTGCAGGCAGATTACGGCGAGTACACGGAGAGGTTTGATATTCAGACAAGGGTCGGCCGCACAATGGCAAAGGCTTTGTCTACTGACGCCAAAAATATCTGCCTCGTTTGTCATTTGAAATCAAAGAAGCAGCTGTTGGCGGCCGGGGTCCCGGGGTCGCCGCCGGAGAAGGCCGCCGAGAATGGGGTGAGGGCGACGAGGGGCGCCACGAGGACGGACCCGATTCAATCAGTGGCCTGTTTTATGACGAGTTAAACAGCGGTGGTGCTACCGTCACAAACCGAGAGCCCAGAGGACGCCGGCTACTGCCCGGCCGTAAACAGACAGTGGCCGAGTAAGTTGGTTGGTTCACCTGATGCATCGACATGGGACATTGACGGTGTTCTGAACAGCAGGCGTCGTGGACG
Source organism: Semibalanus balanoides (assembly GCA_014673585.1). Taxonomy (NCBI): domain Eukaryota; kingdom Metazoa; phylum Arthropoda; class Thecostraca; order Balanomorpha; family Balanidae; genus Semibalanus; species Semibalanus balanoides. The sequence continues at coordinate 29,584 of VOPJ01005836.1, forward strand.
AGGGTGCACTCCTCCAAGGGCGGATCCAGGGGGGGGGGGGCAAAGGGGCCATGCCCCCCCAAAAACCACCCAAAATCGGCGCAAATTTGGAAGCACATTTTCGCTGAGTTTGTCGTAAAACTAAGCCAACTACTAGAGAAAGTTGTTGTAAATCAGTTATTGATACATAAGCACAGCGAAATCCGATGAGTTTCAGAATAGTGCGATAATTTTTGGGATTTGGCCCCCCCCCAAAACTGTCAAAATCGACACTTTCGTGGATCCGCCAGTGCACCACTTCCGCTAGAGACGGAATGTAGCGAAGGACATCTAGGTGGGACGAGGGTGCACTCGCCTAGACCGATGTAGCAAGGACATCTAGTTGGCGCTTTAATATAGCTTTATGCTCTGTGAAAACCTAGCAGAGCTGCATTATTTCAGTATTCCTTTGAAATGATGCCTTGTTGAGCCGTCACACCGCTCATCCTGGTTGTGTTGACGCCTGACCAGTGACCATGATTCATGAAGCTCTCACTGGTATACATACACCACTAAGACGCCTTCATCGGCGAAGGACGAGCGAGCCCGTACAAAACGATAGCAAGGAAATTGGTCGCTGTTCTTAGCCAGTTAAGTGTGGTCGGGAATGGAGGTGTCATGTAAGATTACCGCGCCCAGCCGCCAGAGGCGGAAGCGATCTGTGTCACATGACACCCCTAACGCGGCACGTGCCACGCGCCATGCTGACCCCTCACGTGAGACGAAACATGTGGAATAACATAACTGATTGAATTAGGCTTTCAGATGGCGAAGACTGTTTGTGAATCGGATGCGGGATTCCAAAGATATAAGCTTCTGAAAAACGTTACGGTCGGGTCGGGTCGAGCCGAGTCGGGTCGGCCACTTACATGCGAGCAAAATCCACGTATTCAGTAAGGACTCGATCGCGCTTTCGCGCTCGCTCGTAATTCACCCCAAGTTTGGGTTCTGAAGTTGGCTGATCGCACACACAGATCAGCCTTATGGCTAGATTTAGTGTTTACCATTTAACAAGTGACGAGGTGTAAACATGCCTAGCGGTTCCACAGGCGGGTACCTCAGTACCCCATCATCTTCTTGCGATCTCCCTAGTCCCTGCAGATATCCGGTTGCAGAGTCTCCTAAGCTTCCTCTATCGGTCCCGGAAGCTGGTCAGTTCCGCTGGCCCGGCGCCGCCGGAACTTGGAGCTGAACATGCCGATCATTCCTCGGTCTTGTTCTCGGCGTCCAAAAAACACTGGCCATTCGTCTGCGGAGGTGTGTAGCTCTCGGTGCGCCCGCTGCGTGCCGCTGTGGATCGCTGGGTGGCCGCCCAGCCGACGCCGATTTACGATAATGTTTTTATCCGACGGCGGCGGCAGTTCTCCCGATTTTCCGCCGCTTTAATTGCCGTTTTATTCCGGAGCGCCGAACTGATAGCCGAAGCGCCATTGTTTGTCAGCATTCCGGCCGGCCGTTCAGCCGGTGTTTTGTCCCACAGGAACTTTAAATAAACCCGTAAACTGTGACGTGACGGCTCGGTAATAAATCGGACAAGAGGAGATATGTTTAGACCTTGGCATATCGGATAGTTTATCCACTCCATTGATATAAAATGCAGATACAATAACAAAATAGTACCATGTAAACTGGATATTCTGGCGATGTTAAAGTTAGACATATACGACACATATATTTGTGTTGCCGTAAAACGGCAACAGACCATGCCGAAGGAAAAATGTTTTCTGAGATTTTGGCAGATATCACACAACCATGAGCCATCAGGTGTTATTGTGAATCAAAGTATAAAATAAATCGCCAGTAAAGCTACCAGTTGAAGCAAGCTAACACCTGCCAGCATCATGACCAGGCGCGGATCCAGGATTTCGGTCAGGGGAGGGGGGGTGACATACCAGTTGCGCCCTCTTGGCGCGACCCGGCTCAGGGGGGGGGGGCGCCCTAGTGCCCCCTGGATCCGCAACCTGATGTCCTTTTTGCTGTGGAGACTCGTTAGACAAGAGCCGTTGATCCGCAATGTGCCTTATTCTTCAACTTGGCGTTCTAAAACTCCGTTTCCTCCCGGAAGAATCTCTCCATGCTTGTCAACACCGCGCCAGAACTCAGAAGGCAAGGCACCCACCGTGCGAAAGAGCGCCGATAGAGCAGCGGTAATGTTAGCATGATTTCGGGAGCGATCATGACGCGGAAATTTAGGCAGTGGATCTGAAGATAAAACCATGTATTGAGCATCGGCAAAAAACTGCTGGTTACACCGCAGTAGTCTCTGGTGACTTCTGTCGATGTCGGTCAGGTATACCTACTCCCTATATTCCAGTTGCAATGATATCCGCCCCGCTGCTAAGCTTCTGAAGCTGTGCCATAGCAAAACCCATTACAAATATGAACTAACAATATGTTATACAAACTGGCGTTAAGATACAACTGCCAATGCTATTGTGAATATAACTCTCCTGGCATTTCATGACTTTCACAAATACGGTTGTTTAGCAAATCGGCAGGTAATTTGGAGCGATTTCGCGGCTCATTTTTCCCTGCTGCCGACCCGCTGAGCAGCCAGCCAGCCTGGTGACTACAGACTAGTCAGACCACCGGACGCAGCCGTCAGAGCGTGTGTTTGTTTGGCTGGCCCGCGCTCCCCCACGGCGTCATATGCGTCAAATGAATGGCCGTTTTTCCCAGTCAGTAGGTGGTTATTATTACTGGAGGGAGCCACGCGGCAAAAACCGGCTGTTGGCGGAAATAATTGATATAAAATACTGCGGCGCGCCGGCCCAGGGGCGTGAAGCGCTGCCGGAGGCTGATTACCGGGGGCGCATAAACCTGCCCTGGCAGCGCTTATTGACACCTCGCCACGGCCCCGCCCCGCCGCCGCCCCCGCCCCCGCCCCTCGGCGGCGGCGGCAGTGAGATACGGCAGCGCCCGTTAGCCGGTGCTGGCTGGCTGGCGGGTCGCGCACCGCTCGACCCGACCCGACCCGGTGCGGCGCCGCCGCTCGCCGGCTTGTTAGCGGATGGAGAGCGCAGCCCCATCCGACGCCGGTACCGGCCAGTTAGCAACACGCCGGTACACAAACACCTGACGATGCTGACGACGGGACGAAAACAGGCTGAAAACAGACAACCGGCAACGAAGATATGACGAGGGAGACATGATGTCGCGAGACGCGGCGAGGATGCGACCGGCGGAGACGAGGCGAGGATGCGCCTCGCAGAGACGAGGCGAGGATGCGCCTCGCGGAGACGAGGCGAGGACGCGGCTCGAAGATACGCGGCTCGCTTGGTTCTGCCTCGCTGGGTCCGCCAGTCTCCGCCAGGCCACAGTCTGATTCCTATCAGTCGGCTGTGTTCCCACGGGTGGCGGCTGTTTATAGGGATGGCGCCCCGCGACGAAACCCAATCCGGCAGGCCGGCGCCCCTATCTGCGCCGTATTGTGGACACATTGCGACCCCTGCCGAAATAATCGGATCCGTCGCCACAGCCACCGGGATTACAGATGTTCAATCAAACGGAATGAAAAGGGAAAAGACGGCGGCTGTCTACTGCCAAATATCACGCTGAGGGACTGTCCTCCGGATCCAACCCAAGCATGACAGATCAGATGGAAGCTTCTGGTTACAATTATCTGGCCACAAACACCATTAGCCCATGCCCCAAAACAAAGGAAACTCCCGCTTCCCATGGCATTACCTATTCACTCAGCGCCCGGGGGTCAGGAGAAGACACTGCTGTCGAGCGGGGCATTCCCCGGCCGACATGCTAACTGATCACACGCGAATGGCGAGCGACGATCCCCTGTCAACGGGTCACCGGATGACCTGGAATGCGGCCGCGGCGATAACGCGCGGCTGCGGTGACGCCGCCCAGCGTCACACGTCACGCGTCACGCGTCACGTGCGGCTGACGGCTCCTGGAGCCGCCGGCTGGAGAGGGCGCATCGTCATATCGACTGAGGGTGACGACTGAACGGGGCTGATCGGCTGATGGCGGAGATGGGGTCACCGTGATGTCACGATAGCCGCTGGTATGAATAGGCACAGTTCGAATGAAATGATGAACAAGAGAACAACTGGAAATGTTATTCTGTTCTCAGTGGTCTGTTCGGAAACCACTCGCACGCTCGTCGTTTTATAATAATGTGTGATTGTGCTATTTCACTTGTCTTGCTTCCATCTGTGTTGCCCTATACCACCTGGCTTCCTGTACCGATCGCTGTCGGTACCAGCCTGACCGTCCCGTCCCATCTCTGTGGCCAGGCCCTGTACACGCTGTACAGGGTACACTGTACAGCATTCCCACCTGTGCCCATCGGTCGGTGACATCCCACCCGTCCCGTCTCGTCCCGTCCCGTCCCGTCCCGTCCCGTCCCGTCCCGTCCCGTCCCGTCCCGTCCCGTCCCGTCCCTGTCCCGTCTTCGTTCCGTCCCGTCCGTCCGTCCCGTTCCGCTCCCGTTCCGTCCCGTTCCGTGCCGTCCGTCCCGTCCCGTCCCGTCCCGTCCCGTCCCGTCCCGTCCCGTCCCGTCCCGTCCCGTCCCGTCCCTGCTGTCCTGTACCGCCCGTGGCAGACCTCAGGTTCATAACAGCGCCAGATACAGATCAATATGCCGCCAATTGGAGGCACGCGGCACTGATACCCTAGTCCAGGGTGCTTCCAGAGGCCCCGGAGAGACCCTGGAGCTGAGCAGGACACACGACCACCTTAAACCTTAAATCCGGGGATGCTGAGATATCATGGCAGTACCTATTTTAACACGTTAACTGGAGCAAATTTGTCCCCCGCAGTGCCTTGTAATCCCCCCACCCCCCGTGGACGCAAAAATCTTCCGCAGTCAACGGTAAGAAAACGCGTTGAACTGTCTCTTCGGGCCCGGTTAACGCAATTTTCGCGGATTGAGGACTCGACGCCAGCCCCCCCCTGGTCAACAACTTTTCGCTGACGAAACACAGTGAAATGCTTGCCCCCTCAACCTCGAAGTCCAGTTCCGCCAGTGGAAATCCCCCAGTGCAAATTTATTAGAAGGCCTGACTTCACAACAGCACCAGAGGGCTTGAGCACTCATGGGCAGTTGGAAACGTTTTTTTCATTTCATCGAACAGTTGGAAACTAACCTAGAGAAGAACAAACATTAAAATGGAGTTATGAAGAATTTGTATGTGAAGTCAACGGCAGAAGATGAGACACCACCTTTCATTTACAGTTGAAGATCGCCATTTGTTTCAGCAGAACTTACCTCGATTTTGCATCATTCGGAACAGATCGTCGAGGAACTCTTTCCTCTTTGGATTGTCGTCGATCTCGTACAACTGAAAACAAAATAACACAGGACTGAAGCGAGCCACACAGTATGAAATGCATACAACCTGCCACGAAATACACATCATTATCAGGTCAGTGACATGGTATAACAGAGCATCATTAATCATTACAAAAAACACGAACATGCCACGCCTCAAGGATGTTATTTGAAACGAAACGTGTTAGCGTACCTTTTCATTGCATATATTTTTTTTTCTTCGTATCAGTAACAGTGTGCCCTGCATGAGATCATGCGATAAATTTTCCATGAAATAGCTCACATCAACAGGTAATGGTCTTAAAAATTGCAATTTTAGTGCCGGGGAAAATGCCACAAGTCCATTGAGCAGGCTCTAAAACTGAACAAATGACATGGAGTTTCAACCGCACACTCAAAAGTGGCATGGTGGCCAGAAAAGGTTCTTGCGCTTTCTAATGCAGTGCCATATTCAGGAATTTAGGACCTGGGGTGGCAACCATCCCAGTTAGATTACTCACGTGACAGCACAATTGGCCTATTGCCCGTGGTGGCACGATCTGCTAATAAATGATCTTTCGCCCTCCCAACACGCCACTAAAACTTCAAATAAAACCTGTCCGATCATCCATCTCCGCGAACCCTGACATTATTAGACAGGGTCTGTAGTAAAACACCATATAAGACAACGGTGGAAAACAGCACGCATCGGAGAACCACTAGGGAAACGCATGTTTGGTTTACACAAGTGGTCTGCTGAATGTGAACGTCAATTATTAAGGGAACGCTAGCTACATAACTATATAATACATAACTGCCGTTTGTGGACCTTTGCCCTATTTTAGTGCAAAAATACTATCACCATTCATCACAGGCTGAGCTTCTAACTAGCTCTAACTTCTAACCTAACTAGCCATCTCGCATACTTTTTTAACAGCACACCACATTTTCGGTTGCAAGAGGATGCTCTATCGGACTGGTGACAAATTTTACGATATCCTAATAAACATCGTAAGTATCTCGATATTACCTCAATCTTAGGCATCGGCTCACTCTGCTTCCTGATGATCTCCATTGGAGGGGTGTCACTAACGTTTATTTTCTAGGTCAGATTCATGTTATTAGATCAGCTGAATAAAGTGAACTTGCTTTGATAAAGCCATCCAATATTGATAACAAGCGAGTCACAGTGTGCTCAATGTCGTCTTTACAGACGGATGGATGCAAAGAGTACACTGGGTGTTTCCAGTCTGTTTCGGAGTAGGCTCAAATGAAGTGTTAATTTTAAACCGGTATGTTCACTCACGTGATAAATATCCACCATCAAGCGTTTTAATCGCAGTCAGGGGTTGACAGCACTGTTATTAACTCGCGATACGGACGATTTATTTGAGTTGAATTCAATCAGGCTGTAATAACCCCGAATCGCAAAGAGCATGCACCCAATAATTACGAGCAAAAACAGAGGGAATCCCGTGACAAATTGGCCTTATTCGTTTGCCATTAATTCAGCAGGGCCGCTCTGATGATTAGTCGGGTCTTCTCCACCGAGCCGGGTTTTGATTATTCAAAGGCTATCTGGTAATGATAAGAGCAGCTGATTACCACCAAACCGAGGATCCGAGCCGGTCGCACGGACAATCGGATGTTAATGCACTACTGATTCATAATACGGGAACAGTCATAAGTCATTGGGTCATAATGAACAGCGGCCGCCGCCGCCACCTAACTAGCCTGTATTTGAATTACAAATCGGCCAGATTAAAGGGATAGGGTAGCTGCCGCTGGCGGGCTGAGGAGGGCATGGGTCCCAGTCGCCGAGAGATTGGGCTCGTTTATCATCGGTCAAAGGGCTAAGTGTTGTGCAAATACTGGCCAACAGGACAGCAGGCCGGCCGCTTCAAAAACAATTATCGCGCGTGGTGATGTCCACGGATGCGAAGCAGCTTCATCCACACATCAAATAATGCGAGCAAAGGAAGAGGTGTCTCAGACGTGCTTAGTGTCATGGCTTGCGTGACTTATTGCAGGCTAACACAAACCATATCAAAGCGGAAATGGTTCGTTCAACAAAAACCATGTACCGAACGAAAAAAGGCCTTTGTTTGGATCGAAATGGACGCAGTTCGATTAAAACAAATTGAGCCTTTCTCGGCATTGAACGACAACAAAGTGTGAACGTTCGGTTCAAACTAAGTTTCTAATGCATTTGCTTTCTCTTTTGCCATGCTCCGGATTTTAGTAGTAAATGTGATATGTTAGTTATATTAGAGACATAACTAATACTTGTTAGTGATATGCTTCTTGCTAGTTAGTAAATACATATATGTATTTCAGAAACATTTATCATTTCGCTTTAGCAGGGTGGCGTTCATTTGTTCGCGGAAGTGGGAAACTGTCGACTATTCGGGCGGACCGTGTCTTAACCCGACTCTTCGACCAAAGTTACAGCCGCGGTTAGAGTTTAGAAATGAAATGGTTTTACTAGAATAATTATATTACCTTATCCCTCGGGATGGCAATATTTACTGTTAACTGTCGACCCCTCAACGACGAAAAACGCAAACAAAATACACACGTGCAACGCTTTGTAAACAGGTCGATTAACTTCAACTTATCCCAGCGTCTCAGAGGCATTGAAATACTGGTTCAGCTGTTTGCTCTGAATGTTTAATCCCTGCGGCCAGAGACAATCCAATTGGTGGGTCGTTACGGTATTCCTGCACGAAGCGGCCATCTGTTTGACTCAATTTCCGCGGCCGTAATAGATACAGTCCAGCTTATAATCTGATCACTCGGAAAACGCAGCAAGGAAGAGTTCACAATACTAAGCACGTGATTTAATCAGCTTCTTGTGGGTCCTTCACAAAGAAGGCAGGTCAGCCTCGTCTGGCTTTGTTTGTCTCGTCCCTCAGAGACCCAGTGAGCCTGCTTGGGAAGCAGATTTGAAACAGACAAAAACAAGGAGCGTTTCGGAGCTTGTGCATTAGGCATAATTTTCGAACAGATGTAAGATATCCCAGGCTGTAATGAACCGTTGAGGCGCTGAAGAATGCGACATATACGAAAAGAGCACCCATCAACCAGTCAACATCCAGTATAACCATCAGGGGTTCAAATTCTCAAATATATGCTCTTTTGACCTAATTTAAATCAGTGACCTGACCTAGCATGATTTAAAAACCGCTGTCAACATGGACAAATGGTAACAATAACAGTTCTGCAAATATTATGTTTGAGTTTATTCGTTTCCCTGTAATCTTTGAGAGAAGCTTCCAGATGGTTGCAGGGAATCACCAGGGGACGAGCTTATCTTATGTCCTTGAAAAGAGGTACATCATAAACCAATCAGACGTTCCAAGTCGCAGTCACCTTGACTATCACCTTAGTTTATACGGGACATCTCGTTGCTAGGTAACTGGTGTTCCAGTGATTGAGATAGGTGAAGCTAATCTTGTGTATGGGGTGTGAAAACCCCACTTCATTGTCTCACTAAGCCTGAACAGCGCGCTCCGTTTCCTGCCATAAAATGTGCGTCCAAGCTGGTGCAACAATATCTATGCCAAGTGCAATAACCGAGACATCGCTCGTGGCTTGGCGGGTAATTAGCGAGGCCATAAACTTCTGAAAACGTGCAATTATGCCGTTATAAATCGGGCAATCCGAGTTCTGCTTTCTAAACACAGCGATTAATTTGATAGCAATCGGGGCGATGTCGACAGCAGAGTTTCCCACCACTGCTGCTGCTGCTGCTGATGCCCAGTTCATTGTCCGGGAGAGGGCTGAGCGGGCGTCAATACTCCATTGTGTGTCGCTGCGGGAATGACAGTTGCTATGTTTGTGCGCATGTGCGTGGTGTATGCATGTGTCGCAGTTATACTATGAAGATGTGCGCGAAGCAGAGAAAAACACCGTTTCACCCAGTAAAATGTCCTCTGTTGTACCAGATCCCCTGCTGGAATGAGTGTAAAATTAACGTTGTATTACATTTACACAGCGCAATGGCGCGGTATTTCTGTGCTCGCACCTCACGCGAGTCTCCTGCAAATGGTGCTCGCACGCTGCACGCACGCTGCGGCCTACAGGCTAAATCAGCCCGGGAATGGGACATTATCCAATCATGTCCAACACTGTACGTGGCCTCAGAGTGAATAAATAACACTGTTGAGAGAATCATAACCGCACAGCCCCGCGATTGTGATTTATAGGAGTGTTGTGGTACGCTCGCGCGGGGTTTGAGGTGCGCCGGACGCTCCCCCTTCACAGTCAGACACGGAAAACCCAATATCCTTACTACTGAACTGGGACGTTTCCGGTGGTATTTGAATCTGACTGGAAGCATATATCACAGTGAGAAGCCACATGGCCAGGGCCGGCGATCTGCACTGGACGCCGCCGCGCCCCTTCCGTTCACCGTCGCGCCCTCCGAGATGGCGGAGGCTTTGAAGACTTTGTGCACATTCCGATGGAGCTGACCACAGCTGCTGGAGGAGAGGTCTTTGTGAGGCGACACGGACCAATCGGGAGCGGTCAGTCGGCGTCTTCGCGGTCCCCATTCAGCCCCCCCCCTCCGCTCCCCCCTCCACACGTCCACCGAGGGCCAGCTCTGCGTGCCGTGTCGGAAGACATATGGGGCGGCGCCCGCCCCTGGCGTGCAGCATCCCCGGCGACTGATGAGTTCAGCGGCGTGGGTTGAGTCTTGGTCGCCACCGGACGACATTCTTGGAGTGGCTGGACTGGCTGGATGGTGGAGGTGACTGGGACACCCCGTCCGCTGCCCCAGTCGCCTCCCACCATCTCTCTACCACATCCCCTGCACTGCCGCCCCCGCCGCCGCCCCGCCGCCCCCGCCGCCATCCACGCCCCGCTTCAGACGTCGCGGGTATGCGAAATATCGCCGTCGAGAGGAACAACAGCTGGCGGAGAATCAATCAGCGTCGATTCCGACGCCATTGGCAGACGATGGGGAGGTTAAATTTAAGCCCTAATGACTGCCGGCCAGGAGAGGGGACCACCAGGGCGCGGTGCGGCGTGGCGGGGGATGGTCGTGCTTCTGAAGGATAGGGGACTGGTCACCGGTAGTCCGGTCATGTTTTTGTCAGGCCAGGCTGCCTGGAGAACAGATGATGGAAAAATGTGTCTCAGGTTGTTGGATGATCTGTGGTTGAACAGTCTTACGGGCAAATTATATTTTCCTCGGTTATTTTCTCCCTCACCCAATGCCAATCGCTTGAGTGCGCGGCTCAGCGTTTTACTATTTAATCAATACAATGAACTGTTTCATAAAAGTGATATTTATTTCTGGTATCTGTAAGCAATTAAACGTACACATGTCCATGACATATATGCGGGTGTTTGAATGTGGCTGTAGAATGTAGACTTTGAACATATCAGCATTAGGCAGGACAATATCGTTCCACTGCTGTGACTGTGAGCTTTATTACGACCAACGAAGCTGGCCGATGGCCGATTGACGTTTCCGTCGAACAATCGCCACATCAATTGCACGCACACATACCGCTTGGAGCATTCCTGGAGAATGACAGCTCATCACATTCCGTGCTTGGGCACTCAAGTATTGATGCGGTCAGGAAGCAGGGAACATCATGCACACTGGAAGCCTAATAGAGTCATGGTACCGCTGAGGCGAACCCAGCCGGAACAGAGGGAGGTGCGCTTCAGAGCATTGCCTGACATTCGGCGTTTTCCTAGGTAATTTCCATGACATGCTCGCTTGGCACATGAGTAACTGCTGCGTGATGGTATAGCGGAATTCGTGTTGCGTCACGATTGCAATTCAGGCACTTGTCATTATGGGACACATTTTTCCTCATCAGAGCTCTTGGGCTATTTCCGAGAAATATAAAACGACTAAGCTGTGGGATAGTGCAAAGTCACAACTAGGTACTTATCGTAATACATAAATATGTAAAAACCAGCTGGCACCATTATGACGTCATCAGAGCGTGACGTCACCGCCGGCTGCTGGCAAATGTCTGTTCCACGGCACGCGCCGTCACTCGCGCGTTTTTGTGTGGCGCGGGAGGGGCGACACGAGGGCGGCGCGCGGGAGCGGACAGCGGCCGACAAAAAGCCCAATCAACCGTGCTAGAGCGACGCGCGGCGCGATGGCGGCGACGACTGCGGCGCACCGTTTGATGGCGGCGGTGAATGCAGTGCGCAGTTCGTGATAGCGCTGACTGGAGGACGTGCTGTCTCGGCGGCGCAGGCGGCAGTGGCGGTCGGTATGAAAGGCGCAATGGCGAGCTGAGGGCGGCAGTGGTACGAAGCGCGCAGCTCGGTGCGCTAGAAGGTGCTCATTAATTTTGCAAGGATATAATAACATATATTTTGATAGGCCTGATTATTTGCAAATTTGTAATGTTTTGTAACGCGATGTAGGCATTTCATAAAACGAGTCCCCATTCATGTAGCTGTACATTTATGCCTAGCCAATTGTCGTAGAGCTGGGTGACATTGCAAAAAAAGGAAAAGTGGAGGAGAGCACGATGACCTACACATGACCATGATGACCTGCCCTTAAAGCCCCGACGTCAGGTGGGCCGGGCCGCTGCGGCCCGCTCCGGCATCAAATGTGCGCCGAGAGAGCGGCTCGGCCGGCATGCAAATGTAAACATGGCCGACATCATTAATCTCAGCACATAGAGGAGCCGATGAAAGCAAAACAAAGAAAAAGATAATAGGGAGGAGGCACAGATAATGGAAGATGATAGGAGGCGGGAGGCGGAGCGGCGGTGAAATTTACGGCTCCTGTCGAACGCAGCCGATCCTGCGGTAGGCTCTCATGATGCCGACCCGATCCATGAATATCAAGTGATCATTAAACTCGGACGGAAAATCTCCGATTTCAGAGACGGCAGCTGTGCCTTTGTCTCCAGATGCCGGTCATTAACTGTGCATGGTTTAATTCCACGGTGATTAAATGAACGCTGGCTGGCATTCCAAGCGCGTCGGAATGAGAAGCATGTCGTCCATAATGTCGCGGTGATCCGCCATTGCAGACGGTAAATGACCTGCTATATCCGCCAGCCAGCCCTTTGTCGGTTGCCTTCTTTAAAATATATGTTTTTGGAATTGCAATTTAAGACGTATCGCATGAAGTAAGAGTGCGTCGAGCCAAGGGGACAGCGCTGGGCTCTTGAGACTAGGTATTTTTTTCTTCCCCTTCCATCTTTTTTCTCCCTGGGCGGCACAAGTGGTGTACAGCACCGAGAGACGCAGCTGCACCGGCGGGAGGCAAGGCAGGCAAGGCGCTCAATTTAGGAATGGTTTCGAAGGCCAATTGTCCTTGGCAAATTTCGGAAAATGTGCCTCCAAAGATAGGCCTTATTCCTGATTAGCAGAAAACCACGTTAATCAATAATAATAAAAAATGGCATTACAAAAGGGAAGATGAATATCAGTATCAAAATAAGCCTACCGAACTGGGTAGGCATTGCTACCGAATTGGGTATGCATTGCCTAAAATATCGGTATCGAAAGAAGGTTACCGAACTGGGTACGACATTGCTACCGAATCGGAATTAAGGGTATGCATTGCCTACCATGCCGTACATGGAAGAACCGCCCCTGCGTCGAAGCACAGCCCTAATTGCGAATATAATAAATTAAACTGTTCTTGCGCGCATTTAAATACGGCTAGCTTTCCAAGAAATGACTCGGAGTCATCAGAAAATGAACGCTATGCTGAATACATTCATGTATGTACAATGTTCATACATGCATACATTTTTCACCATTTATGCACGTCTGAAACATATTACATACATCGCCTTACGGACAGAACGGACGCTTATGTGTATGTCTTGTGTTATTTATGTTGGGCATTTGCTGTATACGCATATCCGGCTATAAACCTACCACCGGCGGTGCGGCGCATCATAGTTTTATAGCGCTCGCCGATCGCTACACGCCGTTCAGCTGAGCACGCCCAGGACGGAGGCGCGGTAGCCCTCCTTTCTCTCTGGGGGTACGGCTGGCGGTGCAGTCATCTGGAATCGATTGACACGTGGCCGGCTGCTGTGTCCGACCCGCGCCGGCTCCGGAGGGCACAGGGGCGCGATTCACGCCGCCCACAATGGCCAGTATTGGAGGCGGCTCCTTTCATCTCCAGCCAGGCAATCAGAGCCAGCAGAAGGGTGTCATGGTCAATCAGAGCCGGCAAAAGGGTGTCATGGTCAAGCGCTGCTGGGCGGGCATGTGTCCACAACTGGGCTTACTGTTAGTCGGGCTGACTGAGCCCTGAGCTGGAAAAGCCCTGGGCTGCTGGCTGAGCCCTGGGCTGGCCTGGCTGTAAGCGGGTCTGAATTGGCATATTTTATGCTAAAATGGTAGAATTATGCTTCCCGTAGTTTTATTTTGGTGTGCTCTATGCCATTTTCATTTTGGGGTGTATGTACGAACTCCGGTGTTGTAGGCCTAGGTTTGATGAACTAGCTAACACCGGCCGAAAGCTTTCAGGGCCGTCAGGCGGTGCATCAGCTGAAGCTGGTCCGTCAATGTGTGAGAGAGAGAGAGGTCCCCTGAGTTGATGGAGGGGAGGTTGCGGGACACGGGTCGCTCTATCCGCAGATGGCCCACACGGGGCCGGATGAGAGCTCGGGGTGACGAGAGCTGACCTGACCCAGAGCACTGCGGTCACACTTCATAGTCGACCTGGGAGCTGGCCCATTCCGTGGAACACATAAAGTGTACCCATGTTGCAAGACTGTTAGAATGACTTTATTAAATAACGTAATGCTGTGTTTCGTCATCCAGAACACGGTTCTAGGAAGACGACTGACCTGCTTGAACTGCTCCTCGTAGTTCCAGGGTGCATTACTGGTGCCAGTGCCAGTGCCAGTGCCAGTGCCTGTGCCAGTGGCCGGCTGTCGGGGAGAGTGAGCCTGAGGCGTGAGCTGCTCGGCGACCTGGCCGCCTCCGGGCCGATGGGAGACGCTGTTCCGCCCGGAGTGCGGAGTCAGCCTGCCGTAAGCCGGCATGGCCGCACCGGACAGGACAGTGGCACCAGTGACGGCGGGTTGTTGGCCATGGAGGCGGCCAGCAGCGACTGTGGAGACAGTGGGTGACGCTGCAGCGCCGCCGCCTCGACCGCCGCCCGAGCCTGGGCCGACTCCCGCAGACGGAAGTCGGGAGCTTCGTTGTCGTTTGTGTCCTGAGAGTAGAAAATCGGCGAGTCTTAGCACTTTGTCCGTTTTCAAATACTTTATTGATTTTGTATATGTAATTGAGAAGGAAGTGTAAATGGGTGCTTTAGCTAAACAAAAACATTGACAAGGGAAAATATCAATTATCTCAAATTCGTGGCCAACTTAAGTCAAGTTGCGACAAGTTCAGACGTTTCGATGAAAGTTCCTTTACATATGTCAAAGGAAGTCCTAAGACAAACCACTGTAAGTTGAGAAAGTCGTAACAAATCCATCCGTCCAGGAATGAACTCCGCTCTCAGCTCAGCTCCGGTCTCATGTCTTAGTGACAGTCTCGGGCCGCACCTTCCTGCTCCTGGCAGGCGTCACGTTCGCCACCTGCTGCTTCAGCTTCTCCAGCACGTCCTGGCTGCACGAGTCCTCGTTGGTCTCGTCCTCGGGCTCGAGGTCGGAGCGAGGCCGGGGCGAGTGGTCCCGCGAGGGTGCCGAGCCCGGGTCGGACATATTCCCCTGCGGACAGCGGAGAGGAAGGTCAGAGATGTGCACAGTGACGGGGGAAACAGGTCACCATGACAACCATGACACTGTCCTGTGGGCAGCGTCAGTGGCGTGCCCAGAAATTCGCAAAGGACCAGAGCATTACCTTGAGGAGTGCCACCCGATCGGAGAGGGTGCCACCAATATTGTCGAAAATTGTGATTTGTCATCGTATTATCTGTGGGTATTGGATACGGCCGTCTTTCCTGAGAGAGGGGCGACATTCTCATCATTTATAACAGTATAGAGGTTTAATTTGGAAAACCAAACCTAGGGGCGCCGGCTTTGCATGGTCGCTTCGGGTCCAAAAGGCCAAGACATGCTCTGAATGCCCGCATTCTCGGGACGCCGCTGGCAGCGTTCAGACATGGCTTGGACGACGAAAGCCAGGACACGTTTGCTTGCTCTTGAAGTGCCGGGGGAGGGGGTGAATGGTTAACACGAAGACATAGTGGCATCTTGACCAGAATAAAACACTGTAACAGAAAACAACAAAGCATCGCAAGTAAATATTCGCTACTCGCTTACTAAACTTAATGTGTTGTAAGACAAGAATATATGATATATGCCCGACATCGGAAGAGCCACATATCTCACGAGGACAAAGAAATTATGGGCTTCAATACGTCACATTCTGATTTGTGCGCCTTAAAGTACAAATGGTACCCAACATATCATGATTGTTCTATGAATTACTGATGTAGCCCGTGTAATACGGATTCGTGCAGCGGCTTACGGCTGCCGCGACAACCTGTAACGCTACCACTGCGCTGGTGGTCCGGCTCATAATTCGCCCGAGTGACTGCAGACCGCGTTCACAGCGCCCACGGCCGGCTCGGAGCGGCTGCTCGGAACTCGGTGCCGACTTGGAGCGGCTGCTCGGAGCTCGGTACCGACTCGGTGCCGGCTCGAAGCGGCTGCTCAGAGCTCGGTGCCGGCTTGGAGCTCGGTACCGACCCAGAGTGGCTGCTGCTCAGAGCTCGGTACCGGCTCGGAGCGGCTGCTCAGAGCGCTCGGTACCGGCTTGGAGCTCGGTACCGACCCAGCGTGGCTGCTCAGAGCTCGGTACCGGATCGGAGCGGCTGCTCAGAGCTCGGTACCGGATCGGAGCGGCTGCTCGGAGCTCGGTACCGGCTTGGAGCTCGGTACCGACCCAGAGTGGCTGCTCAGAGCTCGGTGCCGACTCGGAGCGGCTGCTCGGAGCTCGGTGCCGGCTCGGTGACGGCTCAGACCACCGCGCCGGATCGTGACGGGGTGCTCAGGGCGCGTCACGCGGTGCGCCGTCAGCCGCCAGGGGGCGCCCCAGTCGGCGATAAACAACGCCCGCTCAGCGCCGTAATGACTGTCAGGATGGCCGGCCCGCTCCATCGCAGATGATAATTCGGGGCGGGGCCTACGGAGGCGCCCGCTGAGTAATGCCGCGAGGAATTAATCTTGCCGGGTTTTGTTTGTTTCTGATGTGGAGCCATTAATCTCTCGCTGTGCTATAACGCGGGTGGTGTTGGAATGGGATAAGCGCGCTCTGCAATGAATGGGGAGACAATGACGGGCAACTGAACCAGCGACGAAGGAACTCAGAGGTAAAAAGGCCAGTCGCTCCTCCTTTGATTATGTCCAGGGATGAGGAAGTCAGAGACTATGTGGGACTATTGTTGTCCTTCCGCCAAATTTTTCGAGCAGGATATTCTTTCTAGAATGTGAGGATAGAGAACAGTGATTCATAATGACTTACATTGAGCTGATAAAATCATGTTTTGACATTTTATTTACAAATAATAATTATTGCGATGGATCATATACAATTTGATTTATGATGATAACCTTATCGAAAGATCGTTTAGATCGTAGATGCTCTGTTGTCAATCCATCTGTCCATAGAGGCATTCTTCGACATCACTCGACTGAACAATGCAATTGTCCATTGTCGGCGAGCGGCGCAATCGTGGCAGGCCAGGCGGCAGTATCGCCCCGACAACCGTTAGGTGGCGGCAACCGAATCGTAAACATGGCCGAACAATACCCCGCCATTGATACGTTCCTGTTTATTCAATTCTTTTCAGCGATCTATCTTCCGTACCGTTAAGTTAATTCCCCGCTGGTCCAGTTACCACACGCTCTCGCGGTGGACGCGTCGTGCGCCGTCGTGCGCGCGCGGGCGCATTCCAGCCTCGCGGGAGGTCCTGACAGGTACGCTTCATTCAATCAAACGCCTCGTCCATGTCTATAAATTTCGGCGGCTAATCGGCGTCGTTCGTCTTGTCAGCTGCCTCGGCGGGCGGCAATAAAGAAATAAAATGACCCCAGGTATCGAAAGGCCGGCCGGCTGCCGGGCAGCGACATCATGGGAAAATCTGACGATCCGGAACGCTGGACGGGCCCCGGAATCTCGTTGACATTCCGCCGGTGTTCGGACCGTGCTGAATTGATTTATTTGTCGTTATTTAGTGGGCGGCCGATCTGTTGTGAGAACCTGCGTATGCCGTCTGCTACAATCCTTTCCGCGCACACGAGCTCATTAACATGCGGGAGCAGAGGTGGCGATGGCGGTGTAGCGACGGAATTTTATTCCCGGGATTGGTCACACCTCGTACGTCACAGCAGCCGCACTCCTTCGTATTCTAATGAGATTCTCACGCGCCGCCGAGCCACAATCTGAATTCAAATATGCAGGAAATGTGTGAAATACGGGCACCCGACGGCGCTGGCGGCCAGGTGGGGCCCATCTGTCGCGAACTGGGGGGTCAGGACCCCTCCAGGGGGAGACGCATGGCCGAGCGATGCGCAAGCGGCACAAAAACTTATGAAAATATTTGGACCCCTTACCAACACGCAATTACTTATTAGCCGGCTTCGTGAGAGATGGAGACGGACAAAAACAGTCGATTCACGTGAGGACTGTGGATCGAGGAGTCTGTGTATTTGACGTCCTGCTCCGCGGCCGAGGTGTTGATAGGGAGGTGCGAGAATAAGCAGGGAAACATCTCACTGTACAGACTAAAAATGCTTATACTCGTGGGATCATAAGTCTATATGTTTCGGTGACGTGACCCGTGGTTGATCGGTTGAGCCGAGAACTTTGGCAAGCGTCCCCTTAAGCTCAGGAGTGGTGATCACAATGGCAATGCCGTCGGGTCCGGGTGAGAAGATAGTTGAATGCAGAAAGTGGCCAAATGTTTACTTCCTATATCCTTAATTCACCGAGAGTTAACAACAATTGCAAGTTAGTTCCTCAACCACCTTGCAGTGTTTTTTTAAAGTTAGTTTATTTAGTTATTTAAGGACGTATTCGTCTAAGAGAAGGCGAAGAATTAGACGGCGCCAGTCATGATGGTCATCATGAGTACACGGAACGACCAGGGCACACGGACGGTTGCACAAGAGTGAGTGATTTCGGTTCATCTCCTCATCATGACAGCCATTCTCGTCTTCAGCCCGTCTGTTTGCTGTCCTCCGCCAAGAACAAAAGCCAGCTCGCTGAGACCCGCCGCCAGCTGCGCCCGCTCTGATAAATGATTACGCTCCTCTCGGGCCGGTGTATTTTCGGCAGCGGAGGAGCGCCGCGCGGGGGAGGGGGCCGGCTGCCCCACCGGTGGGGTTTCGCAGCCCCACCCCCGGGCCGCGCGCGCCGCCGCTATTTCCGTCCTGTGTATTTATATATCGGCCGATCGCGCACGGCCGAGTGATTTGTACGCGCCATCAAAGTCGTACACAGGCGGCGGAGGCGACGCCTGCTCCGGCGGCGGCTATATGTGGAGAGGGGAGGGGTGTGGTGACTCCCCATACCGCCCGCTGGTGTGGGGAGGGTGTGGTGCCCTCTCATACCGCCCGCTAGTAACGGCGCGGGCCGAGCCGCCCGGGGTTATTCTCGGACACGAGGGGAGTTTGATGGAAGCCAGATTGGGGCGGTGATTTTGACAAACTGGCAGGCAGGCATCGATTGCCAGATATATACCGAGTCAGGATCGGCGGAGCCAGGACCGGGTGATGTCGGACAGGGAATGACGGGGTTCCACTGAGGCCTGGTTTGAGGGAAACTGAGCATTGAGGGCTTATTGAACAGCGAAGACGTACGGTGAACATTTGATTGGCTGTCGTCGTGGTGTCGGCTCATCGCTCTATTTGAGGACCACTGACAGGAGAGGTGATGGATGACATCGCGAGGCGCGAGGGACACGAGACACGGGGCGAGGGGACACGAGACACGGGGCGAGGGACTGTGAGGACGAGCAGGAGGACGTGTTGAAAGCAGACGACAAGCAACACGAATAATATGATAGCATAGTGTTATGAGAATCGTGTGGTGGACAGCGAATTTCGTATTTAACAATGGATGAATTTCGAAATGCCCTTCCGAAAAAAACGTGCGTATATCTTTTCTTAGTATAATGCGTTGGACGTTTTTGACCACTCATTGCTGGACTTGATTGGACTTTTCATCGGACTGTATTATCATCTTTTCTGACATATCACGATAGACGATAGACCACCTCTGTGGTCGCCTGAGTCGCTCTCCCGACAAATATCACCCCGCTCCTGGTCCGGACGGTTCAATGGCGCGGCGTTCAGCAGCGGTTGGCTCGCGTGACCTTCATAGCTGCCCGACACACGTTCAGGGCGAGGAGGTGAATTTATTGCCGAGCGGATTATAGATGTTTGGGAAATTATCAAAGAGGCCTGTCGACGGCTTGCTTTGTGGACTTTGGGGCAGGGGAGTGTCGCCCGTATTCACGCTGGTCCTGCGGTCTGAAAGAAATCTGAATATGCAAATAGCTGCCAGGTGCTTTCAAAATGAGCTCAGCGGTTGCCGGTGTGACAAATTCATTAATCGGCGAGGGTCTGTGACGTATGTTCCGACTTCCCTATTCTACGGAGGAAGCCGCTCTTTCCTAGCTGGGTAGCAGATGCAGCTTCGGCAAAGAGCTTAAACCTGGATATGCTGCGAGTTGAATCACACAAAATCGTAGGTTGTCCCTGGGAAAGGTGATTGATGAGGTTCGGCTGAGCCCTTTGAATGCACTCACCTCGTCCTCGGCATGCTGCTGCAGCTGCTGGTGCTGATGTTGGAGCAGTTGCCGGTAGTGCTCCGCTGCTCCCCACACCGAACTGTTCAGACCTCCGCTCTGCAACGGAGATGGTGTGCCCAAGGTCAGGTCAAAGGTCTGATGGGAGGTCACATGTCAGGTCAGGTCAAGACAGCTCCCCGTTCATCATGTCAGTAAGACCGCCTGGATCCATGTCCTTCGAGTACCAGCCGTCAAACCACTCGGTTCTGCCTTTTATGAAGAAAAACAATCTCGTTAATATAGAATGATCCAATTAATTAACATACTGCGGTGAGAGTGATGAAGTGGGTGGCGGCGCGCGGCGGTCGGGCCGGCGGGGGGCTGAGGGAGGCGGCGCTGGGGAAGGAACCGGTCAAAGGTCACGACGCAGACTGTCGGCAGACCGCCCTCCGCTCCCCTCCGCACCCCCAGCTGGTCGGACGGACCGGCACGGCTGACCGCTGGACAGGGCTGGCTGGGTGACCGTCACCACGGGACGACCACTGGGGGCCGCGGTCCGACACGAGAAGCTGCACGGAGTCTGTGTCTGGGGGCTATGACTCTGGACACACGGGCCGGGCCGGGTCACGCGGACCGCCGACCGTGACAGGACCGGCCAGTGACGAGCCGGCGTCGCTTGTTCGGCCGTCACGCTCCGCTTTATAGCTGCGTGAAACAGGAGGCTGCCCTCGAGCCGGGTAGGTCAGGCGTGCAGTGGGCTACGGCCGCGCCCCACTCGCAGTAAACCCGGCCCGAGAGGCAGCACAGCGTTTGGGAGCTGCTTCGAGCCGGGTAGGTCTAGGCGTGCAGTGGGCTACGGGCCGCGCCCCACTCGAGTAAACCGGCCACCGAGAGGCGACAGCGCTTGTGGAGGTGCCTTCGGCCGGTAGGTCAGGCGTGCAGTGGGCTACGGCCGCGCCCCTCTCGCAGTAAACCCGGCCACCGAGAGGGCAGCACAGCGTTTGTGGAGGCTGCCTTCGAGCCGGGTAGGTCAGGCGTGCAGTGGGCTACGGCCGCGCCCCACTCGCAGTAAACCCGGCCACCGAGAGGGCACACAGCGTTTGTGGGGCTGCCTGTCGACGCGGGTAGGTTCAGGCGTGCAGTGGGCTACGCCGCCCCCTCGCAGTAAACCGGCCCCACTGAGAGGGGCAGCAGAGGTTTGTGAGGCTGCCCTCGGACGCGTTATACGGTCAGGCGTGCACGTGGGCTCCACGAGCCTGGCGCCCACTGCGTAAACCCGGCACGAGAGGGCAGCAACAGACGTCTTTGTGGAGCCGCCCTCGAGCCGGGTAGGTCGGCGTGCAGTGGGCTACGGCCGCGCCCCTCTCGCAGTAAACCCGGCCACCGAGAGGGCAGCACAGCGTCTGCGGTCACTGGAACCACAATGTGCGGACGTCGAAGGCCTGCGAACGGGTGGTGCGTGGTGCGCATAGACGTGCGTGTCTGCCGCAATGCGACTCAGGACGGTTCGAGACGGTTCGAGACGGTCCGGTGGTCCGGCCGGCTGGAGGCCGAAGTCCGGAGTTTCGAGCGGAGTCCGGTATAATTACCGGGCGATTGTGCCGGCCGCTCGCCGCCGCTGACAATTGAATAGGGAAGGTGCCGATTTATGTGGCTCGGGCGGTGATCACTCGCGATCGAGGGCGGTGATCACTCGCGATCGACGGAAGGACAGGAGTTCCAGCGGGCCTATAATGGTGCCGCTCGCGGTCTTACCATGAGGGAAGGAAAATTAGCCCCGAGACGAATAGTCGCGCCTCGGAATGAGCGATTCAGAGATTGCGCTCGAGATTCCGGGCCGTTTTCTTCGGGTGCCGAGCAGAGGTATGGTACTTCTCACCGGGTGTCGAACCCGACTCAGACTGAGACGCTCCAGAGAAGGAGAGCTGATTGGCCAGTCGACGTGGCCAAGGTCTCGAAGAAAATCCATAGGAGAAGAACATGGCAGCGACAAAGAAACCAACAGTTATCTGACAATAGTCTGGTCTGACGGCGAGAAGCTCCATAATCACCACCATGTATGTATCCAACGCACGAATTAATCTCTTCTCAGAACTGTCGAGTGTCCACTGAAAATTACATTTTGCCCGCCAACAACTTTTCATATAAGCAGACAAGTTATCGACTACCCCTAAGGAGAAAAGGATTCAGCATTGCTTTGTTTTACTCTCAGTTTATCATCTATCTCACATTTTCAATACATCCTTGAATAGCCTACCGATTCTAGAGACGGGTCAACTTCGCTGACCTTGGCTGGTATGGCTGGCCCGCCGTGGCGCACGCGCAGGTCAGAGGTCAGTTAACGGAGCTGCCAGCTGGGCCAGACGGACAGAGAACTGCTCACGAGATCCGCCCTGCATTGTCAGCCGAACCTTTCAGCATCGGGCCCGGTCCCAGTCTGACCGAGCTATTTAATCACCAAGATAACCTGACTCAGAATTATGGTTTACTGAACACATACTGGCCATTGCTCATTTTCCAATCACGTGGACCGGAATCAGGGTAAGGAAAAGATAGTGATAATAAATAGAAGACATGAAAAAGTTAAGCTCTGCTTGCGAAATGTGAGCCACATCTGCTCTCAGTGTGAAGAGCTGTGAACAGTGACTTGCATACTGCTCCTTTGAGCAGACCTAGGGCGGTATTAGGATGGCGAGTGTGGGGGTCATCCTATGAGAGGGGCACCAATCCGCGCGGTTCAGGGGTCCTCTGAGAGGGGCACCAGCACAGATCAAAGGTCCTCTGCGAGGGGCACCAGCACGGATCAGAGGTCCTCTGAGAGGGGCACCAATTGGCACGGATCAGAGGGGGCGGTGCTCTCTGCGATCTGAAGAGGCTGTGGACGTGGGATAATGACCACTCGGATAATCCCACAGAGGAGGCTTATCACAGGAAATTGTGGCTCTCCGCTCTTCACCGCAAACATCGTTTGTGTGACTACTGGAGAGATGAGCGGACGAGACGAAACTTGAACGGAACTCGGGTGCAAATACTGTAAATAATTACGGTTGAACGAACTCTGAATAAAAACTGGATTTCAGTACAAAGACAAAACATTTCTTCATTAATGCCTTCATTCTCAGGCTCAGCCAGGAAGTGAAGGTGCGGCGTCTTATCTCCAGTCTGTCATCGGGAACGAATCAATGACGCTGGCGCCTGGCAGCCTGCATTTTCCTAAAGCTTGTGGAAGTTTGCGGCTGTGTTCTCAGGAAGCTCGGCGATAGGTGACCTTTCCCTGCTGTGCAGCGGCCGAGCAGTGACGGTGGGCTGGTGGGCGCTCCTCCTTCTCAGGAGGGCCGGGTTCACTTCAGTCTCAGTCGGCCGAGCAGTGACGGTGGGCTGGTGGGCGCTCCTCCTTCTCAGGAGGGCCGGGCTCACTTCAGTCTCAGTCGGCTGAGCAGCAGTGACGGTGGGCTGTTGGGCGCTCCTCCTTCTCAGGAGGGCCGGGCTCACTTCAGTCTCAGTCGGCCGAGCAGTGACGGTGGGCTGTTGGACGCTCCTCCTTCTCAGGAGGGCCGGGCTCGCTTCAGTCTCAGTCGGCCGCGAGTGATTTAAACCTGGCTGCCCTATAATTTGCTCGGCGTCCCGACCCCCGCGCCCCGCGTGGCAGTGACACCCCGGGTCGGACCGGCGCCGGGCGGGGCGGGGGGGACCAGGCAGCCGCTAAGCCCCACAGTCCAATGCTAACAAGGTAGACACAGCGGCCGCGCAGATCCCAGCCCCGATAGTGGCCCTATTATCGGCGGGCCCTTCTTGGCCGTAATGCGCCGCCGCAGTGTGGCGCAGCGGGGGGCACCCCGCGCCGAAATTGCATCATTTGGTAGCGGAGCAGATCAAAGTCGGCACAGCACCGACAGGGCCACTGCCATGTTCTGCGGACTCACGGGGATAACTACTGTGCGGGTTACAATCACGTCAAAGGACCGGTGGCCATTCTGCCGTGTTAACCCGTACACTGATGACTCAGTGCCATCTCATTCCGGGAGTGTTTTTTTGCGAACGCTGCTTGCGGTATGGGTCGATCGATAGTTGCAACATCCAGGAGACAGATATCATTGCCCACTGTCCACACGCCGCGTGTGACAATTCAGAACCTCTTGAAGTTAACAGCGGGTTTTTACATTAATTTCAGCGCCTGCGGGAGCTGCCGTTGGGTTTGCGGACGGTGCGTGCGACGCCGCCATCGCCACCGACCAAATCACCCGCCGCCAATGACACCGTCCGCCATCCGCACTACTATACGGCTCTAATTGCATGTATGATTGCCGAAATTGGCTTAACGGCGCCTCAAGGGCGTGCGGTGAGCAGCGGATGTTGGCAGACGGCGGCGGCGGCGGTCCTCCGGCCCAGGGCGGCCATGATGGTGGGCGGGGGCGGGGCGGGGGCGGTGCGCTGAGGGCAGAGGAGAGGGACCCGGACGGGAGGGTGATGCCAGCTGGGGTTTCTGATAAAACGATCGGTGCGTGAGATAAGATAGCGAGTTCCATGAACAGTCAGCGCCAGAGAGTAACTAGATAATTCCGGTAGTTACTAGATACTCTATTCGTATCTGAGTCCAACCATCTATCGTTACCATGACGACAACAAGTCCAGTGAGCAGCGCGATTGTCCAGTGTCAGTGATACTATCGGTCCCGTACTTAAGTTCCGTGTCCAGATATGTCGGGCACGTAAAACTTTCGTCTAAATTCTGCCGACCAACAGGAATTGTACGATCGGGTGGTGGGAAGGCCTGCGCAACAAGCTCTGCTTAGCGTGGGTCCTGACATCGGAAATCCATCCATACAAAACATTCGGACTAAATTTATAAAAAAAAGTTAGCCCAGTGTAACTGCAACATGACCGTCGGCCGCTGCGGTTCATCAGCTGGCCGCTAACACGATCTCTCTCATTTCGCTGGTCACACTGGCCACTCCGAGGACCCTGCATTTGCGCATGTAGGCTGCGAATACGATCTGACTCGAGAGATTGGTTAGGAGGCACTAGTGCGCAGTCACAATACACAGGGAGCGAACACGATCCGGTGTGTTTAATTTGCAGCATCCCGTTGCCGGCGTCGGTGCACTGAGCGTCACGGACAGCTGGTATCGTTTGGATGCCAAGAATAGAGCAGGCGGTGTGTTTTGTTGTCACCTGACCTGTTGAGATTGCCTCTGACAGCTCTGTCAGAGCGCTGTGTGAGTGGTGTGTGACGTCACTGCTCAGAACATCACGTGACGTCACTGTTCCCGGAACGTTGTGATGTCGCGTTGTGTCCCTTCTTATCCCGCACTGTCCCGTGTCACTTTGCATTCCGCGCTCAGACAAGGAGGGATGGAAACGACTCAAGTACGGATTTACAGACGAAACAAAACTGTTAGACCTCGAAAGGGGTTGTCACTCTTTCCTCAAAGAATATGCGCGAATAAAAGTGTTTGTTGAAATGAAATCCTACGACAGGTTTAGGTCGTTATTTTTTAGTCAAGGGAATCGTCTCGCTCATAGTGTCAATTACTGTTTCTAACAATTACTTTATATTTATATTTTATCTGATGATTATACTTTTTTTATTTCCTTTCACATTTGCACATGCACAATGCGTATCTATGCATAATATGTATTGCCACCAGTGTTTCCAGTATTTCTATCTCTTCCGGGTCTTAGCCAATTTAAATATGGATAATATACGACTTATCGAGTGATGTCACAGCTCTGTTCTGGTATGTGTCACTGTTATCTATCGTCAGACAGGAGGTGACTCAGGAGGTGACTCAGGAGGTGACTCAGGAGGTGACTCACAGTGTGATGACATCGTTTGCACTTGTCCAACGTAACACCAGATATTAGCCAGACGAGTGGTCAGTGCTCTCCTAACATTGTAGGCCAATCCATATCAGCCGTCTCTCTAGTTCCAGAGGTCCTAAAACTCAGCTCGACCCACGCCCTCCGGTACTCCGCCTGTCTCCCCGGGTCCGCAGAACAGCCGCCTCCGTCATCACCCCAGCTGTCCCATCCCTGCTCACCGCTGCTGCTCACCCAGCCGTCCCTGCTCACCGCTGCTGCTCACCCAGCCGTCCCTGCTCACCACTGCTCACCCAGCCGTACCTGCTCACCACTGCTCACCCAGCCGTCCCTGCTCACCACTGCTCACCCAGCCGTCCCTGCTCACCACTGCTCACCAGGTGTCCTTGGTCACCGCGCTCACTGGCCAGCCGTCTGCTCACCGCCGCTCACCAGCCGTCTGGTCACGCTGCTACCCAGCGTCCCTGCTCACCCTGCTCACCCGTCCCTGGTCACCCGTGCTCACCCAGCCGTCCTGCTCACCGCTGCTGCTCCCCCCAGCTGTCCCATCCCTGCTCACCGTGCTCACCAGCTCCCTGGTACCGTGCTGCTCACCCCAGCTGTCCATCCCTGCTCACCGCTGCTACCAGCAGTCCTGGTCACGTGCTCACCCAGCGGTCCCTGCTCACGCTGCTCAACGTTCCAGCCGTCCTGGTCACAGTGCTCACACAGCCGTCCCTGCTCACCGCTGCTCATGCCAGCCGTCCTGGTCCACCGCTGCTACCCAGCCGTCCCTGCTCACCGCTGGCTCACTGCCAGGGCGTCCTGCTCCGCTGCCTCACCCAGCCGTCCTGGTCACCTGCGCCCCCGCTGTCTGGTACCGCCGCTCACCCAGCCGTCCCTGCTCACCGCTGCTCACGGGAGTGCCCAGCCGGTCCTGCCTCACGGCGTTGCTCACCCAGCCGTCCTTGCTCACGCACTGCTCACGACCCGTCCTGCTCACCGCCGCTGCTGCTACCACCCAGATGTCCATCACGTGTTCCACGCGCTGCTACCAAAATGCCTCAGCGTCTGGTCACGCGCTGCTCATACCCAACCGTCCTGGTCACGTGGCTGCTCACCAACCGTCAATGGTCACGCAGCTCGCAAACTTGGATTTCAGCATAGCCTCTCCAGTCAAACACAGTGCCTCTGTCAGAATCAGCATAGATCCCTGCACTTCCGTACTCCACTCAAGAATGAACGAGAGCTGCCTGCCTGCCTGGGTTCGGCCCCTGCCAATGCTTTGTCACAATACGCGAGTCAAAGACATCCTATCAGGCGCGGATCCAGTATTTTGGTCGGGGGGGGCACATGCAAAAAGTTGCACCCTACGGGGGCGACATGGACGCGACCCGGGCTCAGGAGTGGGATGGGGGTGGGGCGCCCCCCACTAGATCCGCGCCTGCCTATGACATCCTGTTCTGCAGTCCAGTTCGTCGGTCTCACCAACATATCTATATCACACTTGATTTTGTCCAAGCCTCCTCATCCAATGCCTTCAAAGCCACTATACACACATTGCATACTAATCGCAGCCAAATCCACCCGTACCACTGTAGCACTCCCGCCTCTCTCCTGTCGTTCTGTACTCACCACTGCCGTGTCGACGCCCGCCTCCTTGCCGTCCATGTCTGCGGCGTGGCTGACGAGCAGTGGCAGGCCGTGCATCACCTGCGCCGGCGCTGCTTTGGACCGAATAGTGCCGCTCGGAGCCGTCACCGTCTCGCCAGCAACGCTCTCTCTCCGCGAACCACCTCCCGCCGCGACCGCCGGCACCGCACTGGCGGCCGGTCGGCCGCCCGGCCGGCCGGCCTCTAATCCGCCAATCAAATCCCGATCCAGCGCGCGGCGACCAATCAGCGAGCGCGCAGCCTGCCGGCGCGCACGATCATTCTTATATCAGGGTAATATCGGCGGGGCGGCGCGGCGCGGCGGACGTATCAAGGCCTCCACAATGGAGGGGTGTTGATTCGGGGCCGACCGAGGCGTCCCATTGGCTGGCGGTCGGCGCCCAACGCGGCCACATGTGACGATCAATACGCCGGTGGGTGGTCAGATCGGCTCTCTCTGCTCTCTCCCCGCTCTACCCCCGCTCTACCCCTCTCCCTAATCTGCCGGCTCTGTCCGGGAGCTGGGCCGGTGGTGTGCCGCTGCCAGGGCCTCCAGAGTGAAGCTATTGAGCGGTGACCGGGCCTGCGCCGGTCGGGTCGCCAGGGACACGTGATCAGAGTCCTCGAGGCTGAGTCCACGGTCATAGGCTGAGTCGGGTCGTCAGAGACACGTGACCAGAGGTCACAAGGCTAGTTTAAACAGCTCCAGGCTGAGTCGGGTCGCCAGAGTCACGTGGTCAGAGCTGGACTCCAGGGTAGACTTGGCGCAGCAGCGTCGCAGGTGGCAGCCACGCGCCAGCCTTGACTTTGTGCGCCAGCTGCTGGTGCTGCCAGTGCCCGCCCGGTGTTTGTTTACCATTTGGCGCCAGCCGGCGAGCTGTCTTTAAACAGCTTTTTCAATGAACCGACAGGCAGCTACTGGCAGCGAACAGGAACATTTTGATTGGGAGAAGAGAAGAAGAGCAGGTGATTCGAGAGAAAAAAGTTTAAATGGAAACCCACAAGCAGTCGGAAGTTGAAGTATCACTTCATTTGCCATATTCATGCATATTTTAAGCCTTTCTTGTATTTGATGACTAAGCTTACGACCGATGACGAGCGCTCTGTTATAATCTTACTTCCAACACTTGCTTTAAATTGCTGACAATTTTCATTTTTATAATCAAATAAATGTATCGGGTGGCAAAGCGAACTTACTACAGACATACGTACTTGTAAGGATATTTTGGTCGACCTCCTCTTTTGTTAAATAATTTGTCAGATAATTGATGTAATTTATAATGAATATGTCCAATTACATTCGAGCTCTGCATGACTAGCGACAAAAGACGGTAATGATTTCTCCGCAGTAACATTCTCAAAAAGGCACAGTCCTCGAAAACAAATTCTGGGCAAACTTTTGATTAAATGGTGCTGCATCAAACTCGGTTACACAAATAAGCGAGTAGGTAAAACAGTAACTTAGTAATTAGTTGGTATGCCTACTCAGTGAGCAGAATGCGTCCCGTTACTGTTTGAGAATACATTGGAATTTGGAATTTGATTATATTCAAAACTATATTTACATGAATGAAGTTGGTTTCTTACACAACAATCTTTGAAGTGTTAAAAAATGGCACAGTCGGCACTTTAGTTGGCTTTACAATTGGATTATATTTCAAACAATATTTACATGAAAGAA
>VOPJ01005837.1:3686-40812 GCA_014673585.1 Semibalanus balanoides
GGGAGGTGGCCCTCCAATTCCAAAATTTCATACGTACTTCCAGCAGATTTGTTGACCTCTACTAAACTCCTATAACTAACTGCCTTATTTATAGCCTCCACTGCAAGTGGACGTGACCTCCTCGGCGGGGCGCACTGGAGCTGGCTAACTGGACGAAGCTGGGCGGGCTGTGCCGTGGCGGCGGTCGCAGTTTAACGTTTTTTTCTTTGTTTGATGTTGTTTACAGACAGGGTGCTTTGATTTAAGCTTTTGCTTTTGTACCCTTCTGCTTTATTTTCACATGTCACTTCATTTATGTTTAATAAACATGCTGATGATGATGATGATGATCTTAAGCACTGCCAGACCTATGCCAGGTGCGGATCTAGGGGGTGCTAAGCCCCCCTCCCTGAGCTCGGGTCAAGCTCATGTCACGCCCGTTGGGCTTTATGTATGTGGCGTCCTCCCTGACCGAAATCGTGGATCGGCGCCTGTATGCTGATTTGCATCTCTACCCGGACGGTTTCAGAGGCCAGTCAGCTCTCTGATGTTAGCCAGTTACATAACAGGCCTTCGCTGATTTGCAGAGTCACCTAAAGACTATGGCAGTAACCCGAATCTCCGCTCTGTTACAGCAGTTCATAGTTATACCTACAGAGTATGGCAGTAGCCCGAATCTCCTCTCTGACGCAGCTCTCAGTTATATAACAGGCTGGGCGAGCCGTCAGCTGAGCCGGCGCCGCCCATTGGGCCATGGATCGCCCCAGGCCGGGTGGTAGCGGTCACGTGACCGCTATATGAGTGAGACGCGCCGGCCGGCCGCATCATACCACAGCTCGCCGCCATAGGAGCCTTCAGTATGAAGCTGTACGCGGTGCTGGTGATGGCGCTCGCCGCTGGAGCTAAGGCGGGCGAGGTAAGCTCGCTTATACCAGTGCTATTGACGTGATGATGCTTTGATATACTCAAAATGTTAAAATGAGTTTTATCTATAATCTATGCATCTGTTTTTATTTATCAGAAATATTGTATTTAAATATTATTTTTTGTCTTTTGTTTTCTTTGAAGTGTTTCTTCTGACAACGCTTATTTGGTGTTTTGACACCGGCTTATAGAGCGAGCATAATTTTATGAATGAATGAACTAAATATAACAACTATCGTAATATTTTCTCGACATTCCAAAACATTAGACACACTCCTTTTAACTCATTACATGTGTGATTTTCATGTCAAATTGAATTGAATAAATATTTAAAGGAAATAGTTCACCTTCAACATGGGTTTTAAACTGAGATAGCAGTTTTGTAGCCGTGTTGAAAAACCCTAACTGCAAGTTTTCTGGGCTGAAGGGGCTCTCCAGCCGAATATATTTAACTTTTTGTCGAAGGATTGTGGGCCTCACACCTGGGCAGAGCCTGTACAGTTTATCTACGCGAAACTATACATTCGAATCTGATTGGCTGAGCACGTTTTGACGTTGCGGAGAGTGCCGCATATGTTTGATGCAAGATTAATAATTTTAACGTCCTTCTGTCCATGATTCCTGAACACTCGGCGCGATGTACTGGCTATTTTTTTACATCATGAAAAAAAGTTGTATTTGAAATATAGTTCTAAATTGTGTTTGAAAAAATCACATATACAAGTGAACTATGTTTCTTTATATCGAATGACAGACGTGTAGCTAGATGGAAATTAATATCACGTTAACAATGTAATTTCGTGTGCCTCTGCCCACAATTTTATGTCTTGTTCAATGAGCAAAAACTCACTTCAGTTTCACTTTTGCTTGCCACAAGCATATTTCAATTGAGCAAGCGCTACATTATTCGCTAGATGAGTAGGCAATAATAGTCGTTGGCAAGATAGTTATTGCGCGAAACTTTCTCACAACTTTTTAAAAATGCTTTGACAGGTTTTCGACACATCTATTCCATTAATACCGAAATTTACATGCAGTTCTACTAAGAATTTTCACTGAATATGTATTTGGCAAATGAATTTTAATAATGTCGCATTAAATTGCAGTTTTGGTAGTTATTAACAAGGTGGTATATACAAAGGTCAGTTGTGATCTCCACCGACTGAAACTTAGCATGTTTTTGTCAGTAAACGAATGGATTCTAGACTAATATTTTCTTTAAAAACGACAAATTTGTTATCATAAGCTCGGGACGAGTTCAATTTTTTGTTGCCATAACTATATGAATGATAACTCAACCAGTTAACGTTGCAAAAGATCAATAATTTATTTCTCGGAATGTAAAATATACTAGGACTGTTAAGCCAAAACTGTTTAAAACTGTTTACAACTTTTCAGAATCTTTTAGCGCAATAATCATTCGTGAAATTACTATATTACTTCGAATTTTCATGTTTTAAATATTATTGCTAACACATTTTATTAGGGGCGTAGTTTGTCCAGAAAAGTTGGAGTCTGAGCTGGGAAAAATCGCTTAAATACCATCAAAATTCACAAAATACTGTTTTCTCCCCGGATTTGAACACTTCCTCCTCCAACTTTGGGGAAAGGGCTCAAACTAAGTTGCATGGGGGAAGGGGCTGAATCCCCCCTCCCCCCAGCTAAATAGGATCATACACCTCTGCATTTCATATAAGAAAATGTCAACAAATGGTCGAAGAAAGCAACAGCCTGTATACGTTTGTTACAGGGACGTAGTTTCTCAAATCAGTTGAGAGGGCTGAACTCAGGTTTAGCCTAGTATATAAAAGCTAGTTCTCGTCTGATTTTCCCACCATGAATAGCGGCTTCATTCGATATATAATAATTATGTAACGTTAAATTTATATTTAGTTGAGTAGGTACTTCTGAGTACTCACTCACTAGTATTGGTGCTGTAAGTAAAAAAGGTATCTGTTTCTAACTTGAGGGGGCTGCCACTGGAGCCTCCTCAAATGAACAGGAACCTTCAATCTGTTAATTGCTTTGCAGAAGAATAAGGCACTTTTGAACATTCGTTTGTTTGTATTCCATAATGGGGTTGACACAAAATGTGGGGAAGTCTCTAAGAAATAATATATAAATATTGTCGCAATAACGTATCATATATAAATAACGATTTGGCAAACGAGGCCAAGTACACAACTAATTTATGTGATGTTATTCCTTTCAATTTGATGAACTGCAGTATCTTTAAGTTTGGCGCAGAAGAAGTACGAGGCCATCGACCTTCTTAGGGATGTAACCGATGTTCTACGTTCTCATAGCTACGAAGGTTCACGACGTGGATCAGTCCTTGACTCCTGAGAACCGCACCTCTTTGTCTCTCTGCCTGCCGTGAAGCATTTCCATTGATTCCCACATCGTTTCTAAAATATTTCAGTATTATTCTCAAAATTCCCTACGCTGTTTTTTGGCCACAGTTCCGACAAGAATGTGGGGTCTTCTCCGGTGTTTTATGTATAATGCTCAAGAGATCCACGTTGTTGTTACAGTTAACAGCCGACTGACACTTAAAGCCATTCGGGCCGCGAGTTGGGCGGCGTTCTTTCGCGGACAATCCCCAGGATTGGAGACCAAATCCTCCGAGAATTCTTTCATACTGGGTCATGGTGTGTCGTACCACAACCCCAACTAAGCTAATTGCCATCGGAACAATCGATTGGTTTGGCCGTGTTTTGTGTTTTTGGCCATGTCGCTTAGTGGAATTGCGAGCGATATCGTCGACAACCAATAATAGCGCAGTGTGCGGCTCGACATCTATGCACGTAGAGAAGCACAACTGGTGAATCGAGGTCGACCAGACAGAGACGCTGTTCCATGTGTTTACAGGGAGGCGGATTTGCAGACGATTCGTCATAATGGTCTTAGCTCGCAAAGCGCCAGCATCAGTGCCCTTCACTACACAGGTAAGGAGGCCTCACAGTCCCGACAAGACCGCTGTATGGCCCGACGACGGAGAGGTAAGCCGGACAGTTTGATCCTCATCATGATCCGTCCTTTGACAACGCTAATAATGTGTGAGACAGGTGATTATGGGCGAAGAATGTAGCATGGCAGGTGTGGCCAATGCCACAACAATAATTCAAGTTCTGTGCATTTGAGCATCTTGTCAGGTCAGGCTATGAATAAAAAAACACTAGGCCCTCTGGCCACGCCAACTTTGGAAACGACTCTCCACTCCTGCAGGTGAATGTCACCAGGAAAACTTGACACAGTGACTCTAAAGCAATACCAGGGCCAGGTGACACAGGTGACAGCGGTACGGACGACGTTCCTGTAACTGTAACCATTCGGACACCTGCCATCGTGACTGGGTCTATCTCACGGCCACCAAAACCAGAGTCGGGGCTGTTAATTTAGCGACAATGGTGTCCGCTGGTTACAGCCTATCTGTGTACTGCTNACTAAAGCTTGCTGTCTGTCTTCCAGAGACTGTGTCACCGTCAGCTTAACACAGCAGAAACACATGCTACATATCACCAACAATGTATTACACACAGCAGAAGTACTTGAAGACATGCGATGTCCAGATGCACTGAAACACACAAATACAGGTTAAAAATCATCACCATGATGATTGTGCAGTCATACATTGGCGATTGAAACGCATGCTGAAATCCGTCTGTTGGCACAGGCAGAACCAGAACTGGTTACCTGACTAGATTGACAAAGCATGACGATCTCGTTTTGTTCCGGGTAAAACATCGTTAGTTCAGTTAGCAATGATTGACTTCGAGATGTATTACAAAGGCGACAACGTATACTTTACATAGCGCTAATACACATTTTTAGCATGAAAGCTACAGCATAAAAGTAATTTAAGCAGTGAACATGAAACAATACGATCACATGGAGCTTGTCACCTGAGAATTCGTAACGTGGCCCTGAAAAAGGAGTCGTTATACAATATACATACCAGTATAACAGAACATACCTGTTACCAATCAGTTAAAATTGCATGGTAGTAAGTAATGGTTCCCCTCAAACTTACGTAAAACGAGAACATACACATTATACACTTCTAAATGCCAACACCATACACTACACATATTAAACGCATTCCAGATACACACTCGTTCGCTGAGTCATGTATACCATCACTCAACATACCGACTCTCATACAAGGATAAGGTTTAGATAGAGGTGGAAGTACATGTGAGCTGAGGTTTCAGATATCTATTAGTCAGAGTTACAGTGAATATTTTTTCGATTACGATTCTGCTCGTAAAAAGACAATTGCGTACACTTGCTGTCTACACTTGAACGTTGCACCATTTACTGTTCATACCGATACTTTGATTTTAGCGCATTTGTATCGTGCTTTGTATAATAGTCTCAGCAAATAAGCCACATAGGTATATCTAATTTATGTTTACAAACACTTATTTACTTTTGAGCACTGCTTGAGCACGAGCAAATACATCATACTGAACTTTTTCTTTAACCAGTGATGACAGGAAATCTCCACTGGCGACCCTCATCTGACGACCCTCGTCTGGTGACCCCTGAAGACCCCTGGCCTCCTCACCGCAGTCGCTGAGTGTTTCCGGCGTCCAGCGGAAGTCAACACAACGCACCACCTGCTGCAGACTGGTGTCCAGACACGTATAGTTGACCTGGGCTCCAAGATGTCGGCTGCCGTCCCAGGAGACATTCATGGCGCCCGTGCTATTGTCCGGCATCGCAGGGTCGCCCAAACACGCCACTGTGAGACACCAAACGATGTCAGACAAGCAGCAAACTCCGAGTCCACAACAGGGCAAAATCCTAATTGTAATCAGATCCACGCGAAATGGGAAGGGAAAAGATAGAGTCGACGGTACGATAATCTTAATTTTAACCTTACCAGATATTGCAAAATTGCACTCTCACGTTAGCTCTGTACTTCTCATCGTGCAGCGAGGGAAGCCAAAGCGGCTAATACCATATCAAAATGGTCGGCGTAACCTGGTACACTACGTCTACGACGTATCTTAGCCTCAGGTATCACCTGTTTTCAGAGTCAAACCCGAGTCAAATGATGATGTGAATGATCATTAACATGGCAATGTTGATTTTGTATCAATAATGGCCTACATTATGGAATCAAGCTTTCGTTTTTACAACATTTTCAAGAAGATTTTCATTTTCAAACCTGAGTCTCAGGAATAGCTCGGTGTTCAGCATCTTACCTGAACCTCAGTCTGTTCTCAATACTCGGCTTCTCACTTGGGCCTTACGGTTTGCCCTATGCTACTAGTGGTGTCAATCGGTTACCAAAATTTTGGTTACCGAAAAAATTATGTGACCAATTTGGTAATTGGTCGGGCAGGCTTATAAATTTTTGGACACTTTTCGGTCAGCTTAATCTTAAACAATTCACTTTTTGTCACATTTGTGCACATTCTTATTTCTATCCAGCAAATTGATACATAATTGGCTCGAAATTCAATCAAATAATGTAAATGGCTTTGGTCTTGCTTGCAGCATCCACTGTTTTGCTTTGCAAAAAACTGTACATGTGCGTTGTATGAATTATGATGTTAAAGCATTTTTAGTGTGTATACTGTATACAAAGTAGGGGAGAGTGCCCACCAGCGAACACCCCTTTTTAAAAATCAGTCTAGTGGCTTTGTGTTTTGTCCTGGAGATCTTAAACTTCGTCTATAAATGACTTACTAAAATGCTAGGGAAAGGCTATTAGCAAATTAATTTAACTCAATACAAAATTTGGGTTATAAACAAATTTCATTTTTTGGACCCAACTGTTCACTGGTGGGCATGGGTATCCATCAGTGAACAGGGGAGGTTCCACCAGTAACAGGGGGTCTCACCAGTGAACAGATGACTTTCACCATGAATAGGTTGGGCGTTTTGTTTTTGCTGATCTCACTGATCTTGTTGACAATCATTGACACTCGACACTTACAAATGTCTGTGCACTCGAAAAATTAATAAAAACAACAATTTCAACAATATATTCAAGTGCAAGAAACGTTATACCAAAATTATTCATACACCTCCAACAGCTTTCATATGTCCGAAGTAACAATAAAATAACGTTACCTAGTAATATAAAATGAACATTATTCTAGAAAGTTTTTTCTTGGGAGCGTTTCAGCATCAGCACAAAAGCAATCAGCATTGATGCCTTGTAACTAGAAAGGGTCCTCATAGAACGTGAGGATTTCCTGAGTCTGGCCGCGGGCCCTTTGTGGAGTTTATCAGCCTAACCAATATATCTTCTGCATTCACAGTTGAAAAAGTAAGTTTCCGAAAGACACCAGTAACATGTGTTCACTGTGGCATTCAACATTTGGTAAAATCAAATTTAGGGGGACAAATTAAATGGCTGTTGCCAAACGTATGGCATTACATCATTTAATGACATCGCAAAAGGTGTCACTAAATTCATTTCACTAAACATTACAAATATTACGTTTCTGAAAGGCAAAAACCGCTAATCGAAAATAAA
Source organism: Semibalanus balanoides (assembly GCA_014673585.1). Lineage (NCBI taxonomy): Eukaryota > Metazoa > Arthropoda > Thecostraca > Balanomorpha > Balanidae > Semibalanus > Semibalanus balanoides. The sequence continues at coordinate 11,086 of VOPJ01005837.1, forward strand.
ACGGAAACGCAAAAAATGAACTATTTGCATGCCTGACAGATCAATGAAATCAGCCGTTGCTGTTGACAACTTTAAACATCATCGCTTCGAGTCGGCTACCACCACCGACATCGATGAAATTATCACTGGACTAATATAGGCTGGATACCTGTTACCTGTTATACCTGTTCACTGTAGGCACCATGTTCGCTGGTGGGCACTCTCCCCTATACTATTTTAAAATCGGTCAAATCTTGGACATTTTTGGCCTCAACTGAAATCTGTCAATATTTGGACAACCAAAATGCCTCCTGTTTGGTATTGGATTGGTTTTGGTCAGGAAATTTTGGGAAAATGATATCACTATATGCTACACAGAACAAACCTGAGTCTCAGGATTTGCCTAGTGTTCGGCATCTTACCTGAACCTCAGTCTGTTCTCAATACTCGGCTTCTCACATGGGCCTTAGAGTTTGCCCTATGCTACACACACCCGATTCCCAGTATCAGCCCGGTACTCATAGCATCTCTCACCGCACGGCGGTACGGTAGCGTTCCAGCCGGGGACGGCCGCGTCACAGCGGATGGTCAGCTCGGTGGCGTTGGTCTCCAGCAGCACCAGTCCTTCAGAGCAGTTGTACTGCACCGTGGTGTTCAGCGGCACCACGCTGCTGTTGGACGTCCAGTGGCGCACCTGGCTGGCATCGTCAGGCTCCGGCGGTGCCGAGCAGTCTGTGTATACACAGCCAGGTCAGCAGTCAGGTCAGAACAGTTTTAAGCAGTCGGCACGACTCTCAGGTCAGTCAGACCGTCCATGTAGTCTACACATTACATATCAGATGAGTTCAGTGAGGTCAGGTCAATAAGAGCTTCAGAGGTGGGTACTGCGGAGTGGTGTGTTCTACTATGTCCGAAGTGACTAGCGCCGGTCGATTTTACCATCTTGCTTGAAGGTCAATGCATATTAATCGCGAACCGTGAGCTTAAGTTAATTGAGCTCACGCCCCGACTCCGTCACAGGCAGCTCACCGCGCCGACTCACAAGTCACAGGACAGTCACCACCCCACTCACGGGGTTTTCCACAGGACAGCTCACCACCCCGACTCACCGTCAAGCAGCTCACACCCCACTCACCATCAAGGACAGCTCACCACCCCGAACTCACGGTCACAGGGCAGCTCACCACCCCGACTCAGCGTCAACAGACAGCCCACCACCCGACTCACGTTCACAGGACAGCTCACCAACCCGGACTCACGTCACAGAACAGCTCACACAACCCGACTCACGGTCACAGGACAGCTCACACCGACTTCAGGTACAGGGACCAAGCTACCCACCCGAATGCACGTTTCACAGGGCAGCTCCACGCCCGACTCACGGTCACAGGACAGCTCACCACCCCGACTACGTCACAGACACTCACCACCCCGACTCACGGTTCACAGGACGCTCACCACCCGACCACGGTCACAGGACAGCTCACCACCCCGACTACGGTCACAGGGACACTCACCACACCGACTCACGGTCACAAGGACAGCTCAACACCCCGACTCACGGTCACAGGAAACGCTCACCAACCTCACTTCACGGTCACAGGACAGCTCACTGCCCCCACTCACGGACACAGGAACAGCTCACCACCCCGACTCACGGTCACAGGACACGCTCACTACACCGACCACGGTTCACAGGACAGCTCACCGCCCCGACTCAGCGGTCACAGGGCAGCTCATCTCACCCGACTCACGGTCAAAACAGTGGCAGCTCACACGCCCGACTCACAGTCAGCAGATCAGCTCACCACCCCGACTCACGGTCACAGGACAGCTCACCACATCCAACTCACGGTCAAGGACAGCTCACACCCCGATCACGGGCACAAGGACAGCTCACACCTCCGAACTCCAGTTCACAGGGCAGCTCAACCACCCGACTCACGGTCAGCAGGGCGAAGCTCACCACCGAACTCAGGTCACCAGAAACAGCTCACCACCCCCAACTCCGGTCACGAGGACAGCTACCACCCCGACTCACCGGTCACAGAACAGCTCCACCAACCCGACTCACGTGTCCAACAGGACAGCTCAACCCGCCCCGACTCACGGTCACAGAACAGCTCACCACACCGACTCACGGTCACAGGACAGCTCACCGCCCCGAATCACGGTCACAGGGCAACTCACCACCCTCACTCATGGTCAAAGGACAGCTCAACACCCCGACTCACGGTCACAGGACAGCTCACCACACCGACTCACTGTCACAGGGCAGCTCACCACCCAGACTCACGGTAATAGGGCAGCTCACCACCCCGACTCAGGGTCACAGGACAGCTCACCGCCCCGACTCACGGTCACAGGAACAGCTCACCGCTCCCGACTCACTGGTCACAGGACAGCTCACCACACCCGACTCACGGTCACAGGACAGCTCACCACACCGACTCATGATCACAGGACAGCTCACCAACCCGACTCACAGGACAGCACAGGACAGCTCACCACCCCGACTCACGATCACAGGGCAGCTCACCGCCCCGACTCACGGTCACAGGACAGCTCACCACACCGACTCACGGTCACAGGACAGCTCAACCACCCCGACTTACGGTCACAGGACAGCTCACCGCCCCGACTCCACAGTCACAGAACAGCTCACCACCATCTCGTCGACTCACGGTCACAGGACAGCTCATCCGCCCCGACGTCACAGTCAACAAGCAGCTCACACAGTAATCCTGACTCACGGTCCAGGAACAGCTCACTGCCGCCCCCCGACTCACTGTCACGGCAGCTTACCACCCCGATCAACGGTCACAGAACAGCTCACCATCCCCGACTCCATGGTCACAAGGACAGCTCACACACCAGACTCAACGGTACAGGACAGCTCACCACCTCAACTCATGGGCACAGGCAGCTTCACCACACCGCGACTCACCGGTCACAGGACAGCTCCCAACCTCAAACTCATGGGCACAGGGCAGCTCACCACCCCCAACTCACGGTCAACAGGGGAACAAAGGGCTCACCACCCCGACCACGGTCACAGGACAGCTCAACCGCCCCGACTCAGGGTCACAGGGCAGCTCACCCACACCGACTCCTGGTTGCACGGCAGCTCACCACCCCGACTCAACAATCACAGTACAGCTCACCGCCCCGACTCACGGTCACAGGGCAGCTCACCCCCGACTCACAGGTCACAGGGCAAGCTCACCGCCCGACTCAGGGTCAAGGGCAGCTCACCAACCCCGACTCACAATCCACAAGGACAAGCTTCACCACCCCGACTCACAATCACAGGACAGTCACCACCCCGACTCACGTCAACAGAACAGCTCACCACCTCCGACTCACGGTCACAGGACAGCTCACGCACCCCGACTCCACGGTCACAGGAACAGTTCACCACCCCCCGACTCACGGTCCACCCGGGACAGGCTCACCACCCCCGACTCGACGGTCACAGGACAGCTCACCACCCGACTTCACGGTCACAGGACAGCTTCACCAGCCCGACTCACGGTCACAGGGCAAGCTCACCACCCCGACTCACGGTCACAGGGCAAGCTCACCAGCCCCGACTCGGGTCACAGGGCAGCTCACCACCCCGACTCACAATCACAGGAAGCTCAACACTGTCCAGACTCGACGGTCGCACGAGCACTGCCCCGTCCCGCCGGTCTCAGCCGGTCTCAGCGCAGGTGACAATCTGTGTGGCGGTGCCGTTGGCGGTCAGGAGGCCCTCAGGACACTCGTACACGGCCTCCTGGCCCAGTGTCCGGTTCTGACTCCAGGTGCGGTTCTGCTCTGAGTGAGGTTCTGGTGGCTCTCCAACGCACTCTGCAACCACACAGATCAGATCAGGGAGTTCAGAGAGAGGAGTTACACTCGGCATGCAATGTTAAACGGTAACCATCATTGAAGGCATGTTCTATATTTGTAATGACATGATGATATATGCCAGGACCAGGGGCGTATTTAGGGGGGGTCACCGCACCATGCCCCCCCCCGCCCCATTGTTCGCCGAATGCGCCTTCAGTTCATCGAAATGCGTCCTCACATTTCAGTGAAGGCCGAAGGCGGCACCCATCGGCTGAAATGTGAGGCGCCGCTCGGCTGAAAATATGAAGACGGTTTCAGCTGAATGTAAAGGCGCGCCTCACGGTTAACAGACCTAAGGCGCCCTACAACACATTTACTTTCAAAGCGCCCTCCAATGCTTCCAGAGGGCCCTCCACATAGGCAAAGGTTGACACTCCAATACCCTCTTAGACTTTTTCCACATGCTTTCAAAGGCGTCCCTTTAATAAACTTCTGAGGCGCCCTCAAAACATACCTCCAAGGCGCCCTCCATAACACATCGCAAGGTGCCACCGACATACAATATGAAGTGTGCCCTCCTACATACCGTTCCAAAGCGCGAACATGCACCATTTGAAAACGCTCATCCCAAAATAATCACTCTGCAGGCTCCAAAGACGCCCTCCGATACGTCTCCGATGGCGCCTTCCCACATACCTTCAAAGGCGTCCTCGAATACACTTTCGGTGGTGTTCTCCGATACATATACGAGAATGCGTATGAAGGCACCCTCCGATACATCTCTGAAGACGCCTTCCCACATATCTCCAAGGCCCACCGATGCGATTCACTTCTTGAAGGCGCCTTCTCACATTAGTCCAAAATCAATCACCATCAGATACATATCTCCGCTAGGCCCGAGGGCGCCCTACCCCATATACCTCCAAAAGGCGTCATTCGCCCGAGTGTGAGGCGGGGGCGCCTCTGGTCTCACAGAGGGTGTCTCTCGAGCTATTTGAAGAGGGCGCCCTCGGAGGTGTATCGTAGGTCGCATTCGGAGATATTTGGGAGGCGCCTTCAGAGGTACATCGGACTCGGAGGGCGCCTTTGAAGGATATTTAGGAGGGACAAGTACCAAAATGAAAAATCACATAGGCGCCCTCGGAAATTGATTGGAGCCTACCCCCCCCCCTGCTCAGCAAAATTGTGTGCTGACGGCGCCCTCATGAGTGGATTTGGCGCTCCTTGAGGGCTTGCCCCCCCTTGACGGATTTATAAATACGCCACTGGCCAGGACAGATCATTATATAAATTAAGTGATACACAAAGGTCAAAAACACTACCGTTATATAATATATAATGTATCGATGTAGTTAGGAGAAGCTTTGCCTGTGATGACCCGGATTCTAGAAGTGTTAAGATAATCTTTGGCGAGTGCTGTCCCAGGAACACTGTTGGGATCTGAATGGGCATAGCATCCCGCAAAATAAGCCTCCAGTATTCGCAACAATGTTGACTCACGGACCGGATTTCGCAAAGCAATCTTTCAGTGTCGGTCCGATTAAGAGAACACACAAGGCTGAAAGCATTACTCGGATTTTATACCTCATTGAGTTTAAAATAAATTGTCAGCCCTCCGTCCCCCCCCTCTGGTGAAAAGGTGATCTTGTGCAATCTACATCAAGCCAAAAGGTTATCTGAAACAGCTTAAAAAATCAGACTTTGCTGGAGAAACGGCATGTCACGCCTTTAATTTAGATTTGACTATCTCTAAAAAGGTTGCCATGAATACAACTGACGACTGCTGTACAGAAAGCAGCCTTCTCACAGATCTCAGGTGCAGCAGGTCCACTGACCATTCACAGGGCAGCAGGTCAACTTGGAACTGACGTCCAGGGCAGCAGGTCAGCGACGTCACAGGGAGCACCGGTTTCACTGGACGTCACAGGGCAGCAGGTCCATCTAACCGTACGGGCAGCAGGTCACTGACCGTCAAGGGCAGGCAAGGTCACTGACGTTCACAGCAGCAGGGTACTGCCTCAACAGATGCAAGGCAGGGGCACTGGCATAGGCGCCAGCCAGGTCATGAACGAATCACAGGGGCAGAGTCCACTGACGTCACAGGGCAGTCAGGTCACTGACATCACAGGGCGGGTCACTGACGTCACAGGGCAGCAGGTCCTGACGTCACAGGGCAGCGGTCCACTGACCGTCACAAGGGAGCAGGTCACTGACCATCAAGGACGCAGGTCATGACCGTCACAGGCAGCAGGTCCACTGACCCGTCAAGGGGCAGAGAGATCCTGACCGATCAAGTGGGCAGCAGGTCACTGACCATCACAGGGCAGCAGGTCCACTGACCATACAAAGGCAGCAGGATCCACTGACGTCATCAGGGCAGCCAGGTACTGACCGTCCAAGGGAGCAGGTCAACTAATGCCATCACAGCAGGGAGCAGGTACTGACCCATCACAGGGCGCAGGTCAACTGACGTCAACAGGCAGCAGGTTCACTACGCAACAGGGCAGCAGGTCACTGACCGTCACAGGGCAGCAGGTCAGGGCCGGTCCAGCCGGTGGCGGTGCAGGTCAGTTGTTGTGAGTAGAGGCCGGTGCTGGTCTGCAGTTGGTCATTGATACAGTTGTACACCGCCAGCCCGTGCCAGGTTGAGTTCAGAGCCACTCGCTTTAAGCCAGACAGCGCTATATCCAGCTGCTCACAAACTGCAGGCACCGACACATCAATATTAGTGAACAAAACAGGTGTGCCGGGTATATTGAAACGAGACATCTTACTACAGCATCCACAAGTCGCAACATCCACACAACAGAATTAAACTGCAGAGCGACGCCCGGCACCCCTCCTCGCTCCCGGCCGTCTCGTGACCGGCCGCACGCCAGCGCCCTCTGTCTGTGACGCCTCGTATAGCCGCGGGCGGTGTCCTGCCCTGCGGCACAGTCTAACGCCCGGGCGGTGTCCTGCCCTGCGGCACAGTCTAACTCTCAGGCGGTATCGTGCCCTGTGCAGTCTACACTCGGCGGTGTCCTGCCCTGCGGCCAGTCTAAACTCTCAGGCGGTTATCGTGCCCTGCGGTACAGTCTAACATCCGGGCGGTGTCCCTGCCCTGCGGCACAGTCTAACTCTCAGGCGGTATCGTGTCCTGTGGCACAGTCTAACTCTCAGGCGGTATCGTGCCCTGCGGCACAGTCTAACACCTGGGTGCTCGGCTAAGCCACGTGACGCTTGTCAAGCGCCTGGTGACAGGACTAGTTAAGGTCACCTCAATCAGTTGCGCATATAAACAAAGACAATGTAACTATTGTGTCTTTGGCCGAACTATTCGGAGCTCATAGACAGTTTATTTACGAATAAGATATCCTAAGTAGGAGTGTGAGCATACCAAATAAATGGCGCCCGTTGCTGACTCGCAAGCACTATATAGAATACAGCCCTTCCGAAAGGCGTCATAAGCTTACTAACATCGTTCACAAAATCACAAAAGTTTAGAAGTTCAGAAAATCATCAAAAAGGGCTGTAATTACCAGTACACTCTGGTATACAGGAGTCCCAGCCGCTGGGGGAGCAAGGCAGGATGAACTCGGAGAGGCTCCAGGGCAGCTGCAGCCCGTCCTGACACTCATACGTGACGCGATCATCGCCTTGAGTCCAGTTCAGAAGCTTCATCGAGGAAGGTGGCTCCGAAGGAGGCTCCGTGCATACTGGAAGAGACACATTAACAGTGCTGGTGAGCGATCCTGTGCACACTGCAGTAAGCACAACAATAGTGATGGTAGTGACAACAGTTGTCATGGTGTGGTAGAGCAGCGTTTCGTAAATTTTATGCATTTTTGCATGTATGTCATCGTCATTAGCATTAAGTCAATCAAACATAAACACACGAAGCACATATTGACATATGTTGCACAGACTCAAAGACCAAACTACAAAAACAGCAAAACTAAAAAAAAAGTCACCCAAGCCAAAATAAAAATAACAACATTCAACGATTCTAATCGTCGAACGAAAAAAGCCATCTTACGATTCGAAACAAGAGTCCAAAATAAATCAGATGTGTGCCCTCATTTCCTTGAGAACAAATACGGTGAGGAAATCTGCTGGTGGTGCTCACCAGAGCAGGGGCTCAGGTCACTGAAGTTCCAGCCGGCCGGGCCGCACACTATGGTCTGTACGGTGAGGTCGGAGGCAGTGGCCGTGCCCTGGTTACAGGTCAGCATGATCACGGTACCCAGCGACCCCGTGTCGGTGTAGTTCCAGGTGAGGGTGCCGCCGAAGGTCTCCAGGCTCGGCGGCTCGGTGCAGTCTGTAACGCAGGTGGGAAGCATACAGGCCCCTTTGTTGCAGACTGGACCGCTTTTTGTTATAGTGGCTGATTTGTTTTAGACAGATTAATGAAATGCACAGCTTCATCGTCTTTTTTCATAAGCAAACCAAGCTGAAATTTACGTTTGTATGGTTGTACCTAAGTCTGAGCAACAGTATGAGAACACCATGTGCATCTCGACACTATTGAAGTGTCCGTGCGATAACACCTGGACAACATGATTCTGCACGGGCACATACGCACGAGAACTGAATGACTGCACTGAACGGGGACGAGCACGATGCTGCTTCGTCTCCGTGCGTCGCTGCACCAGTGATAAATACCATCACTCACACTCGCATCTGATGTCGGCCTGTACGGTGGACCAGCCGGTCTCGTTGCAGGTGCTGTTGATGGTGGTCTCTCCAGTCTCTATGGCCAGGCCCTCGGCGCAGATAAACGTCCAGGTCGAGCCCAGCGAGCCGTTTCCCTGGAGCGTGCTGCTGGCGATGGTCGAGGTCGAGTGGTTCACGATTGGAGGATCGGTGCAGTCTGAGGGCCGAAACAAGGTCAGGTGAGGGCTATTATCGGTCAGTCAGGTCCATTATCAAGGTCCAGATTCCAGGTCATTATAGGTCCAAAGTCATTATCGGGAACAAGCCCGCATCAGTACAAGGGCAGCAGCTGGTTAGTGTGGGGCCCAGACAAGTAGCCAGGATTTTACAGGGGAGGGGGGCTGCCTCAAAGGGGCCTATCCCGAGGTTGAAAGGCCCCCACAAAAAACAAATGAATATGGAAACTTTACGGATTTCGGCCATTAAATTTGTGATGTCTTTTTTCTTCAACTTTTAATGAGCTGGATTGGACCAGGACCGCTCAGAACCCTCAGCGAGGCCTATACCAGGCACGTAGCAGGATTCGTCCAGGGGCGGAAGCCCTAAAGGGTCTCTACCAGGCCGTTTGCAGGATTTCATCCAGGGGGCGCCTCGTGAGGGCATTCGACGGTTGAAAGGTTCAGTAGAGGATTAAAGGTGGTGAGGGTCCCGTTTGGCATGTTCATGGGCCCTTCTGACTCGCCCAGGTGCCCCTTTGGTCTGGTCAGGGGCCCCTCTGACCTGCACACTGCACAGGGGCCCTTTAAACTTATTATGGTCCTCTGGTCTGGCTAGGGACATTCCAACCTGCTCAAGGGCCCTTTCTACTTTCCCAGGCGCCCTCTGTGCTGGCTAGGGGTCCATTCGACGTGTTCAGGGGACCCTCTGACCTGCCCAGGGGCCCTCTGTTTTGGATAGGGGCCATTCGACGTATTTAGGGGGCCCTCTGACCTGCTCGGGGGTCCTTTCGACTTGTCCAGGGGCCCTCTGACATGCACAGGGCTCTTTTAAACGTCCAAGGCGTCCTCTGGTCTTTCAGAGAGTTTCCTGGTGGCCTTACATGACCTCAAAGTGCTTTTAACTATCTAAATACCATGCTTCGCGTGGTCTTCAGACTCTCAGCCAATGATACCGCGCGCGGGTCTCGTCGGTCGTTTTCGGCGCGCTGCACTCGCCGAAAAGGGTCCGCCAGGCCTCCAGGGGGGAGCGCCTCCACTGTCCCCCTTGACTATGTGCCTGGTGGGGCTCACATGTACAGGGCAGCAGCTGGCAGTGTGGAGCTCACATGTACAGGGCAGCAGCTGGCAGTGTGGAACTCATATGTACAGAGTAGCAGCTGGCAGTGTGGGACTCACATGTACAGGGCAGCAGCTGGCAGTGTGGAACTCACATGTACAGGGCAGCAGCTGGCAGTATGGAACTCACATGTACAGAGCAGCAGCTGGCAATGTGGAGCTCACATGTACAGGGCAGCAGCTGGCAGTGTGGAACTCACATGTACAGAGCAGCAGCTGGCAGTGTGAGGCTCACATGTACAGGGTAGCAGCTGACAGTGTGAGACTCACATGTACAGGGCAGCAGCTGGCAGTGTGGAACTCACATGTACAGAGCAGCAGCTGGCAGTGTGGAACTCACATGTACAGGGCAGCAGCTGGCAGTGTGGAACTCACATGTACAGGGCAGAACAGTTGGAGAACTGAAGTGTGACACCGTCGACCGTGGCCAGGCCCGCGTTACAGAGGTACTCCACAGAGATACCCAGCTCAGCTGGCTCGTTGTTCCAATTTGACGTCATTAGGCCGTCTTCAATCACGGCCGGCGGTCCGCCGACACAGTCTGCAGAGAAGGCGTGACGACACCACTCATCAATATCATCAATATCAATATCCGTCTTTACCGCACTTTTTCAGCTGCTGCTTAGATCACTAGTCAGAGAGGCAAACAACAATAAACGTTCTGTAGAAGACTCTGAATGGCGCTTTTAGCATCACAGATAGGGAACACCGAACACGACAATATGACAAGACTTTGCTAGCATCAATAAATATCTAGCAAAGCCTGGAATATATTAGATCCATTTGATATATCGATTATGTAATCAAACCCGCTACCCGGCGTATCTCGCTAAGACTGGATCGGAAAGTTTGACCAATAAACGCCCCAAATGCCATCGACTGTTGTTGGTCATTATTACCATTACGTAACAACACGCATTTCAGTTCACCATAATTATGCAACCAGGGACGATGTCTTCACTCTTCTGAAAATGATTGGTAGGGCTCCAATGCTAACATTAATATTTGATAAAAACATTAACAAAATAACTTTATATGTATGTTAAAGTCATTCTTACCATGCAACGCCATGAGCCTAACAATAAAATGTTAAATTATTAGTAAGGCTTTTGCCCTACCAGGCCTATAGAAAACGACACCCAGGTAACCAACTCCAAACATTTTTAACTCCAAACCAAACAGTATTGTGTATGATTCGAATCCACCACCACCATCTCCAGTGCAGTGGTACTCGACCAACATTTGCCGGAGCTGCTGCACTCGCAGCCGACCACTAACGTGTGCAGTTGAAGTCGAGGTCGCAGGCCTGCCAACCGGCCGGGCTGCAGACGGCCAGCTGCTCCGTCAGGCTGCTGGCCGACCTCAGACCAGTCTGGCAGACCATGTGGGTGGTCTGTCCGAACCCAGCCGTCTGAGATGTGTTTAGGGTAACGTAGGAGGACGTGTCCGGCCACGGGGAGCAGACGTTACAGGGTCGAACGTCTCCCACCTGCCGGCACGGCACGGTCACAGCAGCGGTCAAACCAGGTCAGATCGTCAGTTCAGCACGGGCCACGCCGTGCAGTGTTAAACCGGAGATAGCTCGGGAGGACCTTCTTGGAACGGCAGCAGCCCAACGTACTATTTCTAAGTTTAGAGCAGGAAGAACTATATAATTTTTAACAAAGCTGGAAAACCCTTCTGGCATCAGCGTTATATGGTAAGCTTTGCTGAATAGCACAGTGAGTTGTCACAGACTACCAACCACCGCACTAAAAGTGTCACTTAGTTCCTTCCCCGTATTGGAAAACAAAATCAGTGCCGCCGCCTAACAGGGTTGTCAGCGCAACAGTAGTACATATATTTGCCGCCAGGGCGGCGCCCCGTTCGACTCACCCATCCGAGCTCTGTGCAGGTCTGCTGCTGGTGGAGGCTGCCGTTAGCTGTGGTCAGGGTTTTGTTGCAGGTGAATGTCACCGTGGTGTTGATGGCATGGGAGGAGTCCTGAGCTGTCTGCCAATCACTGCTGAATGTGCTCAGACCGTCCGTCTGCAGCGGCTCCATCAGACACCCTGAAACGCAGCACTCAGCAGTATGCACAATGCACATATTGTATGTACAGTGTAGGGTAAATGTTCTGTCCACTTCATCACCTCAACCGATGACGATGTTCCCGGTGAATAAATTCTTTCGTGAAAACGTCTAGAAGCAGTCCTTTCAGTGCTCCATTCGAATAAATCCTCCATTTCCCTGGGGCGATGTTTGTTTTTGTCTGATGGAAGCTAGCGTAGAAAGTATTCTTAAAAAGCTTTGGTTAAGCGCACCCGCTTAGTTCAATGTCAACTTTGTCTATAGGTGCTGTTTGTCGGTGCTACATGCAGTGAAATATATTGAAACTATTTTTGCCCTCGCCCCTGATCCGGGGAGAGGGCTATAGCAATTGCATTGGATTCCACTGCGTGCAGCACCGACAGACAGAGGCAGAAGCAGTGGACATAACTTTTGAACGGACAGAACATTTGCCCTACACTGTACGGGCCACTGAGTGTGCACTGCACTGTGGTGCCGCCACAACATTTTGAGGGGATGGGGGAGCCAGTGGGTTAGGGGGAAGCCAGGGGCTTGGTGGGCCAGCACCAGACATGTGTCAGGATCCAAACAAGATCCAAGATGCCCAGGATCCCAGATCCGGGATCCTGGATCTTGTTCGGAAAATATGTCGTTAGATCCTATGGATCCAGGATCTTGTTCAGAAAATGTGTCGTTGGATCTTATGGATCCAGGACTTGTTTAGAAAACGTGTCGTTGGATCCTATGAATTCAGGATCTTGTTCAGAAAGTTTATCGTTGGATTTTATAGATCCAGGACCTTGTTAGTTTAAGTGTCGCTGGATCTTGTGAATCCTGAGTTTTTGAGTGGAAAGTTTTGAGATTTTGCAGACCCTTTATAATGCAGAATGCACCGTCATACCCATTGAGAAAAGCTTTAAATAATTGCAATTCAAGTGCTAGTCTTGTAATAAGTAAATTTGGGGATTTGGATCATTGATTTTGTTGTTGGATCCTGATTGTACAGATATCCTGTAGATATTGGATCCTGCAGGGCCATTTTGTCGTGGGATCCTGTGGATCTTGGATCCTGCAGGACCATTTTTTCGTGGGATCCTGTGGATCTTGGATCCTATTTTTGGCCTCGGCCCATGTCTGGCCAGCACCATAAAGCTTATGTTAAAATGCCTGCAATCTGAGGACTGGACTCCCTGGAGCGATCCTGAGCGACCCATTTCTAGCCCCCCTACCTTCTCCTTTCCGGTGGTGATGCCCCTGCCACTGTATTATCGCCTGTATACACACAATTTCTGCAAATCAGATGAAACCACTACAGCACAGCAACGCATTTGAATATGTCAGAGACCACAAACACCGTGCAAAACGACAGCACGAGAGGACCCATTGCATTGGGGTCTGTATACAGTATACACTACATAGGTGGAGCTTTTCAGAAAAAGTTGGTGAGGAAAAATGCCATATTGACTTAATGTTTTGTGTAGTAAATGTAAAACGTTGCAATTTTACGCAAGGAAATCTTTAATTATGCATTAAATATGTCTTTTGTGCATGATTAAGGTGAAAAATTACCATTTTAACTTCAAGTAACCTTCAAATCTGACAAAAATTGGTGGGGCCAAACTCAAAGTTGGTGGGGCAGTTGCCCCACCATTTGAATAGGAAACTCCACCCGTGATACACTATACAGCCTGCCAAGGGCGGATCCAGCCGGCATTTTTTTGGGGGGGGGGCAAACCGTTTTTAGCGGACCTAACCTACCCCCAATTTCGAATTTCTCCCCGGATTTGGTCCACTTTATTTTGCAACCACATTATTTCTTATAATTTCTTTATTTTGATTTTTTTCGTTTTTTTCGGCTTCTTTGGTTATAGAAAAAGGCTTGCAGTTTGCATTGTTCTGGCATTGCCCTACAGTACCAGAGCAAAACTATTTCAATTGTCAACTGTACCCAAGGGCGTCGCCGATAATTTTTGAGTGGGGGAGATGGGCTGAAATGATGCACAAATAAAACCCGTTTGTATGCGTGTAGTATGCCTTTGCAGCATTGTGTAATGTGGACTTTATATTAAAATAGGTATTTGTTATTTAGCGCCGCAAAGCGGCAATAGATTTTTATGGGTTTGTCTGATAAAGCCCAGAAACATAGGTGGTTCGCCTTGTAGAGAATAAAAAGCTAAATATGCTATTCATTCAATTTACCGTTACATGAAACGAAGACGATGGCGATGGCTTCGATTTGACGATGGCGACCGATGTGACGCCGCGAAGTGGCGTAAAAGTTTAATTTTAGGTCGTGGAAAACGAAAATTTAATATTGGAATCAGATTCAGATAACCCCAATGCCTGGATGCACATTTCGGTATGATAGAAATATTGAAATTAAGGTAGTTTTTAATAAATATATTCTTCGGATACTAAATTACGATGACGGTTGGTTAGTAAGTTGCTTAATAACTTAGGTATATGAGAATAATAAATAACTGTATACATATTGCGCCGACTGCAACAAAAAATTGGGGTAACAGTTGCAAATGAGTTTGAAGAACAGCAAGCGGGCAGAACGGCTTTTCCGCCACATAAATAGGTCCCTACGGATTCTGGAGGAGCTGGGACGAAATGGCTTGGGGGAGATGTCCTGGCCTGGTCCCACTAGTTATCATCTGTTCCAGCCAACTTGGACACAGAGGCAAAATAGGAGGTGACTGCCAGACACTTAATAAGTATCATTCCCATTTTCCCGATTTTTGTCATTAAAACAAATTGCGTGTTTTGTGTCATGCCGCGAAGCGGCGCGAAATTTTCGAGTTTTCACTGTGGGTGGCTGTATTTTGACTGTTGAAAAAACATTTTTTTACAGCTGTACGTCCGACCATTTGGGGGGGGCAAAACATAGTCTCAGGACCTTTGGGGGGGCATGGCGCCTTTGGCCCCCCCTGGATCCGCCCTTGCAGCCTGCAACATAGCAACATATCAACTGTACTGAATTCCTAATATACCCTATCTGATAGGGCTGGTAACCGGTACCGGATCTGTGTAATACTCACTATCGCACGGCTCTAGAGCCAGAGGGCTGGTGCCGGTTATCTGCCACTCGCTGCTGCTGGTGTGGTCACACTTCTGCACCTGCTGCCGCTGGCCGCTGGCCGTGTTCAGCAGGTCGTGACACGTGTGCACCAACATTGTGCCGTTCTCCACCAGGCTCATAGAGCTATGTGACGGCCTCTGGTCTTCTGTCGGGAGCTCGCACACTGGAACGGCACACGAGTTTAGTGATCCGTGGATGATGGCGCATTCAGCTTCACGCGTTGGTATATCTTTTTGTTATCGTCATTATTGTGATGATACAGTGATACGAAACATTCAGGGCAGACAGTAAAACAGTGAAAAGAGACCGAATGTGAGAGTTTCGCACGCGTTGTGTTCTCACCACCTGCAGAGCCTTTGCAACATCCTGTTGGAATGGGTAGACTGTGCCGCTGGACCTCCCTGTGCTGCGGGCTAGTCTACCTGCTTAGAGAGAGAGTGTCTGGGTAGACTGTGCCGCCAGACATCACTGTGCTGCGGGCTAGTCTACCTGTTTAACACCCGCATGGAGAGGGGGCGGCGGAGGGCGCTTTTGTGCCCCCCGCATGTCTGTCGTGAATATCTCGAAAACGAAGTGACGCAGGGTTATGGTGCTTGTGGGACAGCTACTGCAGCACAATAGCGGATCGTTTGACGCCCGCAAGGAATAGGGTTAAAGGAGGACCTTTAACCCTATTCGCACGCTGGAACGGCACACGAGTTTAGTGATCCGTGGATGATGGCGCACTCAGCTTGACGCGTTGGTATATGTTTTTATTATCGATATCTTTTTGTTATCGACAATACCAGACCATCTGTCATCAGCCACACTGTAACGACCAGACCATCTGTCATCAGCCACACTGTAACGACCGTGTCTAGGTAGACTGTGCCACTGGACCTCCCTGCACTGCGGGCTAGTCTACCTGCTTAAAGAGAGAGTGTCTGGGTAGACTGTGCCGCTGGACCTCTCTGCGCTGTGGGTTAGTCTACCTGTTTAACACGTGCACTGTAGAGGGGTATGCCACTTATCCGCACTGGAGATGGGTATTCCACTAACGCGCACTGGAGGGGGGGAACTTAGGTGCCTTCCTGAGATTTCAGAAGGTATGAGAGCTAGAACATCCAAACTTACAAGGTAGGTAGGTGCTATAATGAGCTACATTTGCTGAAATCTTGGTGATCTTAGGTCAATATCTTAAAGATCAAATGAGGTCAAGAATGTCAAATCTGTTCAAATATCACATTTTGTATTTGGCATCTGTGACCTCACAGATAACCAGCAATGTGTCTTGAGCTAAATTTGGGGATGAACATTTGCATTGACTACCGAATGACGTTTGAATCGTCCCGATCTGACTATTGGTTCCAGAGATATTGCTTCACCGACCTCGATTCTAGCCGTCCTCTTGGAATTGAAATCCATATAATTCAAAAATTTACCAACCGATTTCCAATTTTGTAAGTGAAATGATCCGTTACTGTGTTGTAAATGTTGCACAAAAAAACAGCGCCCTGCGCTGCTTCGTTTTTATATATTTACAAAAGAATGTGGGGGCATAAAAGTGTAGTGCGCGTGTTATGAGAATGTTTCACCTTTTTGAAAATTGTAAAATATACCAAGGTCGGTCTAAGTCTTAGTAAATTGTGTTTGTCAATAACTACCAAAAATAATGGCTATCTCTGTTCAAAACCAATACAAAGGGGAAAAAGTCCCTTTAATGGGAAAGTGTCTGGGTAAACTGTGCCGGCTGGTCCTCACTGCGTTGCGGGCTAGTCTACCTGCTTAAAGGGAGTGTGTCTGGGTAGACTGTGCCGCTGGTCCTCACTGCGATGCGGGCTAGTCTACCTGCTTAAAGGGAGAGTGTCTGGGTAGACTGTGCCGCTGAACCTTCCTGCGCTGCGGGCTAGTCTACCTGCTTAACCAACGCGTAGAAAACGAGACGCTGATGCAGGAGCGTAGGAACGTGACGAAAAGTGAGCGGGCCAGCAAAATGTTGAAATCGTCTTGAGAGGAACTCAACCCCCTACTCGGGATTGATATGCATAATGGAGCTCCTTTCGTCTCCACGAATCTGTTTGCGCCTTTTAATTTGTATAATTAAGTAAAATGTGCGATTTTAGCTCACAAAATGGGCAAAAAGTGAGGGGCCATGGCCCCCGCAGCCCCCTGCGTTCCTACGCCTATGTGCTGAAGCTGACGACTCGTCGATATTGTGTCATGTCGCACAGGCAGGTCGCACAATGACCAACAGCACATACGCCTACAAATTCAACATGATATCAGAATGAGTGATGACTAATAACCCTGTCTCCATGTCCCGGGACACTCATTGTCTGAAACAACAATACCCACGTAACTGTCCGTTGGCGATGCGAAAACGGCCATCAGCCACACTGTAACGACCAGACCATCTGTCATCAGTCACACTGTCTGTCATCAGCCACACTGTAACGACCAGACCATCTGTCATCAGCCACACTGTAACGACCAGACCATATGTCATCAGCCACACTGTAACGACCAGACCATCTGTCATCAGCCACATTGTAAAGACCAGACCATCTGTCATCAGCCACACTTTAACGACCAGACCATCTGTCATCAGCCACACTGTAACGACCAGACCATCTGCCATCAGCCACACTGTAACGACCAGAACCGTCTGTCTTCAGGCCACACTGTACGACCAGACCCATCTGTCATCAGGCCACACTGTTAACGACCAGACCATATTGTCATCAGCCCACACTGTAACGGACACGACCATCTGTCATCAGGCCACACTGTAACAACCAGACCATCTGTCATTCAGCCACACTGTAAACGACCATGCCATCTGTTCATCCAGCCACACTTGTATCGACCAGACCATCTTGTCATCAGCACACATGTAACAACAGACCATCTGATCATCACCACACTGGTAACGACCAGGACCCAATCTGTCATCAGCCACACTGTAACGACCAGACCATCTGTCATCAGCCACACTGTAACGACCCGACCATCTGTCATCAGCCACACTGTAACGACCAGACCATCTGTCATCAGCCACACTGTAACGACCAGACCATCTGTCATCAGCCACATTGTAAAGACCAGACCATCTGCACTGGCAGCCCGTTAACTCACCTGGTACACACTTGGGCGGCGTGTCCGCCGGCACCCCTTCCGGCAGGGCCTCGGTCGGCCGCCACTCTGTCTGCAGGTTTGTGCAGATGAACTTCATTGTGCTCGGCCCAGCGGTGGTATACAGGTTAAAGCCGTTCGGACAGGAGAGAGTCACAGCGTCCCCGGCGGTCAGAGGGACGATCGTGTCCAGCACTGCCTCCAAGCGAGTCACTGTCGGTGCCGGACCCTCGTCGCTAGGGGGTGCTATCTGATTATACTCGATCGAACAGTGCTCTGTAAATGGAAGGTCACGTGTTACTTTCAGCTGGCCACATCTCGTGATTCGTTATTTATCAGTAGGTAAGTAAATCTGTAATATACCTGGAGTTTCTTTCTCTCACTTGAATGTCAAAGTAGCCGTCCATGTCAGGTACGGGCAGTGAGAGGAAGGCGGCACTGCGGATAAGTCCATTTTTGGAAGTCCGAAAACAGTCCGATTCCGATTTGGACTGGTTCTTAGGTGCATATTGTTTGGGGAAATTCTCGGTCAAGGCATTTAAATTTAAAAAAAACTACGCATTATATTTTTATGCTTACCCTTTACATTGTTACACCTTAACCAGGGCAGTTATAAATATATATATATATATATATATATATATATATATAATATATTATATATATATATTTATATTATGTTTACAGGCAATGTGTAGAATCAGGCATTCTTATAGGAATCCCTAGGGATTCTTAGAATGCCTTACTGGTTAGGCGCCATTTCTATAGAATACCTTAGGCATCTATAAGAATTGCCTGACCAGTCAGGCAATCTATTAAGAATCCCTAGGGATTCTATAGAATGCCAAGCCGATCAGGCTATTCTATAGAATGCCTAACAAAGAAACAACAGGCATTCTAGTAGAATGCCTTAAAACATTTTTCCATATACTTATACATATGACAAACGTATAACTCATCAGTGGGTTCATTGGCGACATGCGATATAACTGTGCGTATGTCTGTCTGTAGTAGTCAGTGCATATTTGCTTGCCAGTTGAGTTAATTATGCGCCCATACCCGCCGCTTGTTTAGTCATTTTAACATGTATTCACTCAATCGATACAAAACGTAGCAGAAGAGGCGGCTCAGAGAACCATATCGGTAGAAGTTACGGACTTACCATGCAATCCCCTCACAAAACATTGGTGGATCCAGTACGGCGTTGATTTGGGTCAGTTTGGTGGGGGTAAATCCCCAAAAGTCTCGCTCAGTTCTAAAAACACGTCTGATTTCGTTTGCTTATGTGTCAGTCACTGATTTTAAACTAAATCTTCTTCGTAAAAGCTGCTCAGATGTCCTACAATCTCAGGAAATGCATTAAAATTGAGCCGATTTTTGTAATTGGGGAAGGGAGTATGGTCCGCTCCGCCGTCTGGATCCGCCCATACTCACAGCTAAGGTGATAATGATTACGGTACCGATGGAAAACTTGGACTCGTACTGCGACGATATGTATTCGGTTGCATTGGCACGGAATGCTGGTACCAGGACAAGGTTATGTTTCAGTGCGTACACGCAATCTTGCATTCTGCCTTCATTTATTTCGATATCTTTGATGCACAGAGTCGGCAAATATTTGACACACACTCGGAGCATTTATTTATCAGCCAAACAGTTATATGTTTGAGTTCAAGTTACCAATATCCTCATTACTTGTGCATTTTTTTCAGTCTGTGCAACCACGTTATTTGAATTAATAAGTTAACCAACAATGTATCCGATCGGGAGTCCAAATGTAATTAATTTTCACATGCAAAAAATATAGAAACTTTGCCGATCTTGCTCTTGCTGCTACCACGCCAGGCGTGTATAAGTAAGCTGATCTATGTTAAATGCGCCTAATGTTTGTTCTTTCGTAGATCCGAAAAATAGCATCGCTTTCATTATGTAAACTCCTTAGCGCTCCATCTATCACAAATATTATAACTTTGACGTTGGTTCAGCAATTATTATGTATTTAAGGTTAAAGATACGTTGCTGGCAAACAAACTCTTTACGACCCATGGATTTCGACGCTGAAAGACAAATACCATATCACATATTTGAAGGCCTTATCCCAGGCCATATACACAACTCAGAACAAGCAAAACACAGTATATGGACGGAACGATGTGACACCTACTAGTACACTTTCTTTTGACCTTATTTACACCTGCACCTTCGGTTTGTAACTTTTTCTTACACAAGGCACTGAAGAAGCCCCTTGCCGCTACCACCATACAGAAGGCGGGCTTTCAAAAGAAAAAGAAAAACGCACTTGCGCTCTATTCAATGTGAGCTTTTTCAGCATCCAAAAAAACGATAATTATAAACTGACATGGACATTTATGTGTATCACTTAGCCATAGTCAAGCTGGCGTATTTGAAGAAATTCACCAAAGGGGGGCAGCCCTCAAGGGGCGCCCAAACCACACACAGAGGCGGATCCAGGGGGGGCAAAAATGGGCAATTGCCCTCCCCAGCGAAAAGACTTGGGCAAAAGGCATGTTTTTGCCCCCCCCCCCCTAAAGTCGGAGAAAAAAGTAAAAAAATACCTTCCAAAATGCACTTTCGCTATTTAGCAACATTTATTTATTAACGGTATGTACAAAATTTGTCTCTTACAGCAGGTCAAAACCACTATTCGCAGCAAGTGGGAAAAACTTTGCAAATTTTGCCGGCCGCTTCGCCGCATGACACAAGTTTATGCAATTGCATATATGAATTGAAAAATGGGAACATGAATCCATTTTAAGTGTCAACCAAAGGCTCTGCCTAGGCTGGCCCAGGGCCCACTCCCCTCATAAATATTAAACTTTTAAGACGGATAACATGGTTTAGCTAGTTCTCCGAGTTTCGAAAAAAAGCGACGCGAACGCAAAGACACGGACATGCCGTCCCCGGACGAAATCCTGGTTATGTGCCTGGTTCATGGGCCTCTCTAGGGGTCCTGAGATCCTAGTACAATCTAGCTCATCAAAAGTTGAAGAAACAAATGTGCATCACAAAATAAAGTAGCCGAAATCCGTATAAATTTTACATATCCAGTTTTGGGGAAAGAGGCCTTTAAACGCTCTGGAAGGGCCTTTTAAGGCGCCATTCCCGCTTGACGACAATTCTGGCTACTCGCCTGGGACAGACAGGACCATTTTCCCAAGGTCATCTCCCACCAGGCTCCTTCAGATCCACAGGACCATTTATGTGCGGAAAAAGGTATTCTTGCCTCAATATTGCTGCTTTGAAACCATTTGCACTATTACTAATTGTTTGCTTACCAGGTTTAGTGAGATGTAGTTATAGGTACAGTTATTATTATGAATATGTTACTGTTTTGGAGTGTTAAGCGCCACTGGTCGTCGCGTGAATTTACCATCCGAGGCTAATGCATATAAAACTACCTTAATTTGAATACGGTATTATCATACCGAGCGGTGCAACCAGGAAAAGGAGGCAACCAGGAGGCTTGGCTTCAGTAACATCCCGGTTCCAATATGAAATTGTCCTTTTCCACTACCTTAAATTAACATTTTCACAACCGCTTCACGGCGTCACATCAGTGGCCATATCATAACAAAGTCATCGTCATCGTCTTCGGTTCGTCTTGACGATGAATTTAATTATTAGCCTTTTTTAGCCTCTTATCCTTTATCATGGCCCACCCGCCTTGATTTTTGGGTTCATCAGACCAAACCAGAAAAAAAATGTGTTCGGCGCACTAACTAAAAATTACCTATTATAACATGGGAAAATTCCACCTAAAAATTGGCTTTGCAAAGGCTTAATACATTCAAACAAAAGACTATTACATTTTGTCGTCATGTCAGGCAGACCCCTCAATAAATTATTCGGTTGATGCACCCATGCGAGTTGGTATGAGATAATTGCTATTATTACTCTATGTGTGTGTACTTGTATATGCCAAGGAACATCGCTTTTTTTTTCTCTCGAAATGTGTTTTTACCAAAAAAAAAGGGGAAAGAAATAAAAAAACACGATTTAAAAAAAGTTATTTGTTGTTATTTTTTTTAATTCTAGAATACCAAAACTAAGGCGACCAGCCAAATTCAATTGATAAAAAAATGAGGAACCTTTTTGCCAACAAAAAAGTCCCCCCCCCCCAAAACCGAGCGGCTGGATCCGCCCCTGCCCACACATGAGGTCGCCGTCAGCGAAAAAAATGCTGAGCGTGGTAGGCTTCGATAAATTTCCGGGTGGGCGCCCTCCCAGCACAACATACCTCCAATGGCCCCTCCGATGCCACTCTGAGGCGCCATCCCACATAGCTCCGAAGGTAACGGGTAACCTCCGATACAACCTTAAAACTCAACCCTCCCCCATGCCTTCAAAGGGCGCCTTTCCGAGTCCGATGTACCTCTGAAGGCCCCTCCCAAATATCTCCGAAGGGGCCCTAGCGATGCATTCTCCGAACGGCGACCTCCAAATAGCTCGAGAAGACACCCTCTGTGAGACCAGAGGCGCCCCCGCCTCTCACTCAGCGAATGACGTCTTTGGAGTATGTTAGGGAGGGTGCACTTCGGGCCTCGGAAGATATGTATCTGAGTGTACTTTTGGGACTATGTGAGAAGGTTGCCTTTAGCAGTGAATCGTACGGTGGGCCTGGAGGTTATGTGGGAAGACGTCTCCCAGAAATGTATCGGGAGGGCGCGCCTTCATTACGCCTCTCGTATTGTATCGGAAGAACACTTCCAAAGTGGTTTTCGAGGTCGCCTTTGAAAGGTATGTGGGAGGGCCGCATCGGGACGTATCGGGAGGGCGCCTTGGGAGCCTGCAGTGTATAAATTTTTTGGAGAGCTTTTCAAAGTGCATGGGGAGGGGCGCTTTGGCGAGTTTGTTGGAGGGCGCCTTCATATTTGTATTCGGATTAAGCACCTTGCCGGATACATATGGGAGGTCTGCCTTTAGAGGTATGTCTTGAGGGCGCCTTCAGAAGTTAATTCAAGGGGCGCCATTGAAAGTATGTGATTTGAAAGCTTTTTGAAAGCAAAGCGTAAGAGGGTGTATGGAGGTCGCCTTTGGAGTATTGTGGGCAGGGCGCCTCTGCGAATCATTTGGGAAGACCGCTTTGGAAGGTTATGGTTTGGCGAGGGCGCCTTCAGGTGCACCGGACGCGCGCATTTACATTCAGTAAAAACGCGCTTTCATATTCAGCCGGAGCGCGACCTCAATTCCGCGTGGGCGCCTTCGGCGGGCCCTTTTGCTGAATGTTGAGGGCGCATTTATGAACCGCAAGGCCTTCGGTGCATGAGGGCGCCTTCGGTCCATGCGGGCGCCTTGTGCCCAAGAGGTGGGAGTGAGGGGCATGTTGGTGGTGAGGTTGACCCTCCTTAAAATACGCCTTTTGAGCACAGTTGACTGATAGATATTTTCACAATTCTTTGATGGAACGTTTTGAAAGCAAAGCATGGACTGAAGTTTTAATTTATGGAACAGGCCTGTTCCTGCCTTGTGACAGGGCTTCAACGACTAACACCATATTATATCTCGTTTAACATAATACCACTGCTGTCAAAAAAACGCACATATCCAAGGCATTCTTATAGAATGCCTGACCAGTCAGGCATTCTATAGAATCCCTAGGGAATTCTATAGATAGTTTGATCGGCTAGCATTCTATAGATCCCTAGCGGATCATAGAAATGCCTGACCAGCTCAGGGCGTTCTATAGAATCCCTAGGTTTTCTATAGAATTCCCTAGGATCTATAGAATGCCTGATTCTACACATTTGCCTGCTAACATATATATATATATAATATATATATATATATTTGTTCACCTAATCTGTCCATAAATTTGTAGGCTGTTAGGTATTTACGCAAATCACATAAAATTAACAGCAATATCTTTAAGAAAAATATAAAACCAATCACACAGAAAAGACAAAGACTGGAAAACATTACCTGAATCTGTTATGAAAGGGTAGCAGTAAGGAAAAAACTTACCAGCACTTTGTGGTTTGCACTCATCATTTTACAGCTCCAGAAGAGCTACAGCTGGCATAGAACATGATATTAAAAAAATACAATTTCGGACTCTTGGACTCATTGGACACTTCTTGGTCAACATAGTCATATTGGATCAGTCTTTCGTTCGGACATGATTTGGAAATGTCCGAATTTTACACTACTTCTACGGACGGCATCCGCGTTCAGCTCCGAACCCGGCCGGAAGCTCACCGTTTCCGTTGCTGAAGTAGCCGGGAGTCTGGCAGATGACTGCGGTGCTGACAGAGGGAGCGGTCTCGTTGCAGGAGACGGGTGTCAACTGACTTGGGGAGCCGGTCGAGACGGCGGCACACCGCTGCTCGGCAGTGCCCATGTCACCGTTCACGAACTTCGTGCTCGGTACGACCACACCGCCCGGACGGAAGAACTGGTCTCCACGCCTGACAAACACGCAGCGAAGTATCGACGTCACAAAGGGTGTGTTCGCTGCGCCTTTTAGTGAACCAAAGCAATAATTATACATCAGCCACCATGTATGCACACTGCTCAGCGAACGGTGACGGAAGCAAATACACAGGGTAGCATAAGTACACGTAGGTACTAGGTAGTTATACACACATGGTTAAACGCAGAGTGAGAGACCCCCGACGACCAAATCACGGCAGACGCATCTTCGTATAGCCCCAACACGCACGGCGTAAGTATACACACTACTCAGCCCTCCGCGGCCCCTCCTGTCTCACTGGGCAGTGTCGGGACCCGAAACCACGCCGTGTGCTGCGACACAGACGCCCACTCACTTGTAGATGCTGACCAGCACGGTGGCTTGCGTCGAGTCGGTCCCGCTCAGCAGAGTTTGAAGCTCCTCTGAGACGGCGAACTGGTCGTTGAAGTCCGCCGGTGAGCCGTAAAACTTCTTGCAGGTGTCGAGGTGTTTCGCCGAAGGCACGTTTTGTACCAGTGTGTAGCAGAAGCCGCGGTGGAAAGTGGATCCGTCCGGACAGCCGGCTGTGGATGAGATGTGTGGTGTGCTCGGTTTGAAACCGACGAGGCACAGAGACTGGGCTCTTCTACTTCACTTCACTGAATTTAAGAATATTGGTTTAATACGGAATTGAAACGGCTCCTGTTTTATGTCTTAATTCAGGAGCAGTATCACCAGTATTTACCATGGGTGCAGAAGCCAGAACTGACGAAATTTGCATCATGCATCTACTTATGAGAAGACAAGATAATGATTAAAGGGAGCGTGCTTACTCTTTTGGAATGTGAAACATATGTTTTATTACGGTAAGAACGTATTGCTTTGATTATTGGATAAGACATAAGACAAAAGTAAAGGTTAGGCACCTGCAGTTGAAACTGTACTTCAATTCTGTTTTAAATATTGCGTTATTTCGATATCCATAAACGATCGCCACTATAAGCAGAGTAAAGAAATAATGCATTGGCGCGCCGCAGACAATGCTTTCTATGCGTAGAGTGCGACGCCGACACCAGTTCCACGGTGCCACTGCCACCTAGCGGCCGGCTCAGACAGCGCTGCGCGCGGCCGGCCTCAGTGTATTCACCAGAGTGCAAGTGACAGCACAGTACGGTTTTTTCACTCACCCAAAGGGCATGACAAGGTGTAAATAATTAATAATACATAGTCCCGAATCACCGAATGCCTTTGAGAGCGCGAGCATAGCAGAGAAAATGATATATTGAATGGCGAGCCTAAGAAAATAAACTTCCCATACGAACAATGTAAAATGGCCACCGAGGCTCTGTTCGGCAGCTCTGCTATCAGCGCACACGAGCTGTTTTCTATTGGCAAGTGCTGACGATATATGCTAGCAGTGCAATCGTTAGGGCAGTACTTTTAACAGCGATAGCCTCTCTGACGAATACCAGTTTTTGTTGTGATTTCATACTGATCTTGGCAAATTGGAAATACCTCAGCAACTAGAGTGAATCTGGTGAAGTGAAGTAGTGGCTAAATTCAGAAGAAAAAAGTTGTGTGGACCAGTGTCAACATATCCACATAAGCGATGTGAGTAGGCACACTCCATTTAAAGGCAATGCATGTTAATGGAAACAAAGAAAACCTGGACCTGTATAATAAACAGATCATAAGTTTATATAACAATCATAAAAAATTATAACACAATAAGCCCTATTTACCTAAATAATCTGCATTATTTTCGCCCAATTTTTTACCGTTCCTAGAACTAAAATGTGTTTTACTTTGGACTTAGCTATTATTGGGTCACCGCTGCCTTGTTTACTCAATTTACTGAATAAACTAAAAAATATACTAAGCTACAACATTACTTTCCAAGAAGAAATTGTTCTTTGTTGTGGATCCATAAAATGCTACCATCCAACGATAAGCAAAGTTCGAGCAGGTTCACCTTTATCAAAACACGGAAAAGCTCAGAAATGATTGAGAGAAGCTAGAAGTTATTTATCATGTTACTAGAAAGTCATAAAAATATATATTAAAGCGGAAAAAATATAATGTCAGTTATATGGTTCTAATTCATACATTCTTCCTCAGAATAATACGAAATTAGATTGCTAAGAACCATGCTATGTCATCAAAACGACATCGACTTTGGAGGGATCGTGGTGCATACAAGACAGTACTTGCCTAAGTACTTGTTGAAGATGTGAGGAAATAAAACGCTTTTAGAACCACCACAATACTTTCTCTTATTAGGTATTCGTCACTATAAGTCAAATAATTTGCACCTTTCTGTGGCTCTCAAATATTTTTGTTTCTGTTTCTTACAAGATCGTTGCGTTGCGGAGATTAATTTGATGTCAAATCACGTGCTTATTCTGCGCCGTTATTACGAGCGAGCGCGAAGCGCGAGCGAGTCCTCATTGAATACTGGATTTTTCTCACATATAAGCGACCGACCCGGCCGGGCCCGGCCCGGCCAGACCGCGACGCTGGTCAGAAGCTTATATCTTTTTAATCCCGCATCCGATTGACAAGCGGTCTTCGCCATCTGATATCCCCATGCAATGGCATGATTATTGACATGCTTTGTCTTACGTGATGGTTCAGCATGGAGCGTGACGCGTGCCGCGTCAGGGGTGTCAGAAAGTATTATCCTGCTGTAGCTGAGAAACGGATGGACCTATGAAGCTAAAAATTGGTGTGTGGCTGGAGACCACACCACTGGCAATGTTGCACAGGTCAAACTCTGGGTCACACTGCATGTGCGCACAAGCACCCCTGTTCCGTCCACGAAAAAAGATATACAAAACATCATTGCAATACCGGACCTATATCTCGGCAACCAAAAGTCGCAAAGACACGGGTAAACACAGATGCGTAGAGAAACGATCCTCCCGGCGTATGCACTATGTGGTTCGATTCAGCGGGGTCGCGTGGGTACGTGCAAAGTTACTGGCTATACGAGCGCAATTATGTGTATGACGTCTTCACAATTTAAAATCATGGCTCAGCACCTATGGGGACGTGAGCGATGAAACCAAAGCACCAATCTGTAGACAAATGTACCGTCTCTAAAATGCGTACAAAATTTATGGTTTTAAGCAGTTATTTCCGCTGTTAAAAATCTGCCTGTAATATTTGTATTGCCGATTTTATAATATTTCCTCATTACACGCCGTAGCTTCAAAACCAAACAGGGTTGCTAAACAATAAAAATGAGCAGCTGTAAAGCGCAATCAAATCACTAATTCCCACCCAAAATGATTTTTTGCCTACAAACAAGACGCTTATAATTGCAAATGAAAAATAACGCTGCCAAAAACCTATTTAGTTCAAGTATCCGATTTAGTTCGGAATCTCTATTTTGCGACGGCAAAACACCACCATAACGAGAAAAAAAATGCTTTGCGCCGAAACGAACCTCCATTGGGTGGGTGATAAATTGACGCGGAATTTATATTCGGACTCGCTCATCCTTCGCCGTTTTAAGGGCGTCTTACTGGTTTATTTGTGGTTTACTCCACGACGAACTTGCTTGGTTTATCTATGGACGTTGAAAGTTTTGTTTTGTTGTGTTAAATATTTCAAACTTAGGCCATAAAAGTGTTTTCAGCATTTACACAATTATCAGTGTAGACAAATAAAGTAGTATTCTTTTCTATAACCAGTAGACGCCTTAAACGGCAAAGGACGAGGCGAGTCCGAATAAATCCGCGTCAATTTATCACCCGCCCAACGGAGGTTCGTTTTGTGCAAAGCATGCTTTTGATTGTTTTCGCTATGTGTTGTGCTGCCGTCGCAAATAGATCCGAGCTAAGTCGATACTTTGAACTAAATAGGTTTTGCAGCGTTATTTTTCATTTGCAATTATAAGCTTCATGTTTGTAGGCAAAAATTCATTTTAGGTGGGTAGTATATGGATTTGATTGCGCTTTACACCTGCATCATTTGTATTGTTAAGCACCCTTGGTTTTGAAGCTACGGCGTAGTAATGAAGGAAATATTATACAATTGGCAATCTGAATATTGCAGGTGGATTTAAACAACAAAATACTGCATTAAAGCCTAAATTTTTGCATGCATTTTAGAGACGGTACAGTGGTCTACACATTGGCGTTTGTTCATTGCTTCCCGTCCCATAGGTGCCAAGCACTGATTTCAATCGTGAAAGCGTCATGCAACCATTATTTTCGCTTGTATAGCCAGTAACTTTGCAAATGTAACGCGCCACTGATCGACACATAGTGCATACGCCGGGCGGATCGCTTCTCTACACATCTGTGTTTGACTTGTGCCTTTGCGACTTTTGGTTGCCGAGATATAGGTCTGGCATTGCAACAATGTTTTGAAGGTAATTTCGTGGACGGAAGAACAGGGGTGCACGTGCGCACGTGCAGTGTGACCCAGAGTTTGACCTATGAAACATTACCAGTGGTGTGGTCTCAAACTACGGTCTCAAACCACACACCAAATTTCAGCTTAAAGGGAATGTTTCACCTTTCTGAAAGTTGTCCAATGTACGCCGCTTGTGGTGCAAAATATGAAGTAATTGCTGCCGAACACGATTATGACATTTGTTTCTCGCGTACAGTGCTTAATTTGATAAAAAGTTTGGTTTTGATATTTGAATTGATGACGTCATATCGAGGAATTTCGCGAAAAAGAAAAAACCTTCACGCTGCCAAATTATATGGCATAACTTTTTTCATACAATTCTTGCGCATCAAATACAAACAAATCTTTGTTTATCATGGCGTTTCGAAAGGTTTTGAAAATATAACGGTGTTCTTTCATTTATAGCTTCATAAACCACACGTCGATTATTTGGCATCGTTTGAAAATTGTATTCTATTATATATATATATATATATATATATATATATATATATATATATATATATATATATATGTATATATATATATATATAATATATTATTACATTATATATATATTATTATATATACAGGGTCGGACGATAAATTGGGAAGCTTTTCAAAGCGTGTTTTAGCTTACGTAAAGTTGCTTGATTAACGTGGTCAGAGTATACACCTCATGGACTGCTTATTGTGTGCCTTCAGAGTGTTTTTACGTTTATAACTGAGCGCACAACAACGGAGGAGCAGAAAAGGACAGCCATTGTCGTCGGGCTTCGCGCTGGGCGGGCCGCAGGACAGATTGCAGAGTTCAACAAGTTTGGAAAAAGACTCTCCTATCGAGCCAAGAATTAATTTGCTAGCAAAGTAGCTGCTGGCGAGGACCCTGA
>VOPJ01005838.1:0-32782 GCA_014673585.1 Semibalanus balanoides
AGACACCAGTCAGTCAGACCTGGCACACCTGTCACACACAGACACCAATCAGTCAGACCTGGCACACAGCACAGACACCAACACCAATCGGTCAGACAGCGCTCCTGGCACACAGCACAAACACCAACACCAATCGGTCAGACGGCGCTCCGACAACACCGGCCACAAGCGTCTCGGAGCAGGTACATGGGGGGGATGAATGGTATGAGAGGCAAATGCATGCCAGATATCACGCTTAAAATCCTTCTTTGAAGTTACGTTCAACTATACCTGACAACAATTCATGCCATAATGGAAGCATGCTTACAGGAATGGCAAAAAAGCGCCGCTAGTTTACATGAATTTGCAAACAGCAAATTACCTACCTCCCGTTGGAACGTGGCAACTGGTAATAAGTGCGCCAACTTCGGCAAATGACTGCCGTCCGCTGCACTCACATTGCCATCCGAGTCGGTGTAGTACCAGCTGACGCCGCAGTCGGCGATGCCCTGGGCCTCCAGCGCCATTCGCACCAGCTCGCGGTCGACCGGCGCCGACGACCGGTGGCCGGCCGACGACTCCACCTCCACCACCTGGATGCCGGGCGGCGCGCCATCTATCGTCAGGCCGGCAGCCATCACTTCGCTCTCCAGCCGCTCGGCGTCGCTGCTGGTGCGCACAGTCAGACCGTGCTCCCTGCGCCGGCGAGGGAGAGGGAGGGGGGGGTCAGTGCAGCCTCACCCAAAAAACCCCCCCAACATAGCACAATTCAGGCCCCCACAAACTACAGCCGGAGTCTAGACAGCGAACGTTAGGGCCAAGGTTCGTGTCCCAGAACGCAGTATTACTGAAGATCAGAGGCCGTTCTTATAAAAAAGGAACTGCACTGGCTGCTTTATCGAACAGACTCAGTGGGCCCCAGGGCAAGCTCGAGAGGCCCCTGTGCAGCCTTGTGAGGCCCCTGTACATGCTCGAAAGGCCCCTGGACAGAATTTGGGCCCCTGGATATGCCCAAGAGGCCTCCTGGGTTGGCTTCAGAAGCCCTTCAGTGTTTCTGAGTGCCCTTTGCATGCACCAGTGACCCTTCGCCTGGTTTGAGGGTTTTTCTGTGGCTTTTTGAAAGCCATTCAGCTAATGCATAATGCAAAGGGTATATGGGTCATTCTAGATGGGTCTCCTGAGATCCGTAAGGGGGGAGGGGGACAATTGTCCCCTTTGCCCTCCCCCTGGCTGCACCTCTGGGTGTGATTAAGCTACAAGCCAAATTATTATTTTTGTTTAAAAATAATATAGTGCTCGCTGCACATTTACAGTTTAGGCCAAGCGAGGAACTGGCGGTGCTGGAAGTAGTTACTTTGGCAGCGTCATGTAAACAAATAAGCAAACAACACAATTTGTTTAACTTAATGTCAATCGAAAGCAAAAAAACAAAACAAAGTCAAGTCCAATTAGTTAACTTGTGTGAGCACACTTGCTTCACATATCGCAAAAAGAGATGTTTCGTAATCATTTATAGTACCGTTTGGCGTGTACTAGCATGTGTCAAGACACCAAAGGTCAGAATAACAACTAGAAAAAAAAAAACGAGAAAAAAAAACGTTAAGCGTTGCCACGGGCTGATCTAGGAAAGACAACATGTCCGCTAAGCCACCATAGTTTCCGAGAACAATCGGCTTCTTCACACATAAACAGCTGATTGTGTAACTGACGCGGCTGGTATGCAGGGAGTGGTAGCGCCGGTCCAGATGAGAATAACAAAAACAGCCGCTGACGACAGCGCCAGGGCCGATAGCTGGCCAAGTGGGTAACACGGCGCAGATAGAGGGGGGTCCGCCCGATACTGTTTACTGCACAAGTTCCGCTGGCTCAATACTAGCTACCAGTGTGAATATGAGTTCACCAACAAACAAACCGGTTCCTTTCCAATGTTCTGGCGGACCGAGCCCGTTCCAATTGCTGGGCGACCGGAGCCTGTGCCAAAGTGCTGGCGACCGAGCCCTGAGCACGATGACTGGCCCGACCGGAGCCCTGTTCCTCATGTGCTGGGCGGACCGGAGCCTCTGTGCCCGACTTGTGCTGGGCGGACCTAGCCTCGTACCTGATGGTGGGGCGGACCGGAGCCTCTGTGCATGTGCTAGGGTCGACCTAAGCCTCTGAGTCGATGTTGCTGGGCCGACCGAGCTCTGTACCCGATTGCTGGCGACCGGAGCCTCTGTCCAATTGCTAGGCAGACCGAGCCTCTTACCTGATGTGCTGGCGACCGAGCCTCTTGTCCGATTTTGCTGGCGCGGACCGGAGCCTCTGTGTCTGATGCGCGTTCGCACACGCTACTAGCGCTTTATCCCGTAGCCTATGTCACACCTATCATACGTCACTTATTAAATTTGCCCACAATAGTGGGCAGAACTCAGAACAGAATCAGAACAGAAACAGTAACAGTGACGCTATTTGGCGCAAGAAGGACAAATGTTGTTTTGGCGGGTACTTTGCTATGCGGCGAAAGAGTTTCTGATTTATTCGTGCTGATAGCTTCTATGTATTAGGCTGAATTTATAATTTGCAACTGTCAATTTATTTGTTTTTATTTAGACCCACGATGATGGCTTCTAGTTCTCAACTCATAAACGTTAAACTGATAATTCTCCACATCTATATTGCCTAGTACCAGCCTATTATTTAAAAGAAAACGAATTAGTAATACGAAAACAGATTCAATTAAGCACTTCCAGACTCCAACTAGCACATAATAATCATTGTATACATATTTTCAGTTGATTTGTCTCATGCGCCATTATTGAAACATATTTGCTAGCGCTTTCGCTGCTTCTGCGATTTTTCTATAGCAGAAATAGCCTCAACGCAGGATAACTATGACGTCACAGTGGATATCACGACGTTACCGATTTCTGGCTTTTCATTGGCTAACGCCTGGTTGCCATGGAGAACGAAAGCGCTACTAGCGCTACTAGCGGCCGCTAGCGTGCAGCCGAACAGCGCTCTGATGTGCTGGGACGGGCCGAGGTCACAGAGGGCAGGCCGGAGCCGCTGACAGGGCCGGACCGGGCGCCACCACGACGACCGGCCGGGCTGGCCAGCGCTTTGTGCCCAGTCACACAGCTACAGTACAGTGTATAGTGCCCTGTACAGTACAGTCACCGTAGAGGTTCTGTGCCCAGTCACCGCTGCCGAGGCCTCAATGGACGCCCAAAGTCACGACACGAGTGGAGTGACAGGAGGGCCGTTACTGCTGGCTGTCCCGTTGGTAGCGTGTAATTTTACTCGAAAGAGTACCCGGCAGACTTAAAGACTTAGTAGAGCTCTGGATGGCGTGAATGACCAAGTAGTCTCAAACGAGTGGAAGCGAAAATGAGGGCTCCGGTTTGAAAATGAATTTGACTTTTTGAATTACTATAATTCGAATATGGGTTTATTATCCATACTGTAACATATAATGTAAATTTATATTATCTTACACATAAGGCACATAAAGCAAACCAACCAAAATGGTAATAAATTCAGGGGGTAAAAAATACGGTTGGCCTGTCCACTTCATGTGACCCCGAACAAATATGTTTGTTTTACATCCTACCTACTCAAAGTGCCTTTGCCATCGTCTCTTTCACTCATTAAGTTGTTATATTAAAAGAGCCCGCAATATGAGCATGCGCAAATAGTCAGTCTCTCTAGCTCTAATAAAATAACTTAGAATTCCAGTAAAAAAATGAACTTAAATTAGTTAATTAAAAACATTTACAGCCATCATTGCATTCACTACTCTACCCCGATTCAAAGCCTGGGAACTGAATGCCCTCCAATAGGCAGACTCGAACCCGAGCCCCTGGCCATTGCCAGACTCGAAACCGGACCCCTCGCAGTGCCAGACTCGAACCCGGAGCCCCTGGCCAGTTGCCAGACTCGAGCCGGGAACCGACGGATTGCGAGCCCAACGCTCTACCACCTTAGCCACCCGCACACCAAATGTACAGTCTTTGATAATATTTCTCCTATTTAATAACCTTTTTATTTTATTTTGCCATGCCGAAACCAAAGAAATAAACAAATAGTGCCCAAATGTAGTGCTCATAACAGCAATCCGAGGATATATGTATATATATGAGCACTGCCAAGTGAACAGTTTTGGGCTG
This sequence comes from Semibalanus balanoides, assembly GCA_014673585.1. Taxonomy (NCBI): domain Eukaryota; kingdom Metazoa; phylum Arthropoda; class Thecostraca; order Balanomorpha; family Balanidae; genus Semibalanus; species Semibalanus balanoides. Next base: position 4,125 of record VOPJ01005838.1, read on the forward strand.
CGGCCAATGCCCGAGCTGCTGAGAATAGTCTGTCTCTGTTCAGCGGCCGGTGCGGCAAATAGTGGCCCAGCAGCTGGCGGGACAGCGTGGACTGGTAGAGATGCAACAGTTTCTCCAAAAACAGCGACCGCCACCGCCAGCGCTCATAAATGAGTTGGCACCGGCATCAAGCCCGGCCACATGTGCCAGCACCTGTCAGGCCCGGCAGCAGCAATCTACATGTCTACTTCATTAAACATTAAACAATATTTAAATCCCCGAACTTGTGCTGAGCCCGACATGAGATCGGCAAGGGCCATTTCAGACACAGCTGCATACCCGCCGGGCCTCAACTTGGGACCAGCACCGGCTTCATGGTCCTAAACTTGTCCCAGTCACACAGCTACAGTACAGTGTATAGTGCCCTGTACAGTACAGTCACCGCTAGAGTGTTTTGTGCCCAGTCACCGCTGGCGAGCCTCAAGGACGCCGAATGTCACGACACGAGTGGAGTGGACCAGGAGGGCCGGGTCCGGTCTGGCTGGGCTGGGTCCCGGTGGTAGGCGGGTGGAATTTTACCGAAAAAGTACCCGCAGGACTAAGACTTTAGTTAGAGCTCTGGATGGGCGTGAAGGTGACCAAAGGTAGCTCGAAAGCGAGTGGAAGCGAATTGGGGGCTTCGCGGGTTTTGAAAATGAATTTTGACTTTTTGAATTCGTTGTTTCGAATATGGTGTTTATTATCCATACTTTGTAACATAGATGTAAATTATAGTTATCTTACAGCAGAAGCACATAAAGCAAACCAACCAGAAAATGGTAATAAATCAGGTAAAAAATACGGTTTGGCCTGTCACTTCATTGTTGACCTCCGGATACAAATGATGTTTGTTTTGTACATCCTACCTACTCAAAGGTGCCTTTGCCATGGTCTCTTCACTCATTAGTTGTTATATTAAAAGAGGCGCAATGATGAGCATGGCGCAAATAGGTCAGTCTCCTCTAGGCTCTAATAAATAACTTAGAATTCAAGTAAAAAATGAACTTAAATTTAGTTTAAGTAAGAACATTTACAGCCATCATTTGCATTCACTTACTCTTACCCCGATCGAAGCCTGGGAACTGAATGGCCTGGCCAGTAGTCAGACTCGAACCCGGAGCCCCTGGCCAGTTGCCAGACTCGAACCCGGAGCCCCTGGCCAGTTGCCAGACTCGAACCCGGACCCCTGGGCCATGCCAGACTCGAAGCCAGGGAACCACGGATTGCCGACCCAACGCTCTACTCGCTTTACCACCCGCACACCAAATTCAGTCTTTGATAATAGTTCCCTATTTTAATAACCTTTCTATTTATTTTGCCATGCCGCAACCAAAGAAATAAACAAATAGTGCCCAAATGTAGTGCTCATAACAGCAATCCGAGGATATATTGATATATAATGAGCACGCCAAGTGAAACAGTTTGCTGCGGCCAAGCCCGAGCTCCTGAGAATTAGTCTGCTCTCTGTTCAAGCGGCGTGCGGCAAATAGTGGCCCAAGCACTGGGAACAGCTGGACTTAAGATGCAAACAGTTTCTCCAAAAACAAGCGACGCCAACCCGCCAGCGCTCATAAAGATTGGCAACCGCATCAACCCGCCACATGTGCCAGACCTGTCACCCGGCAGCAGCAATCTACATGTCTACTTCATTTAAACATTAAACAATATTTAATATCCCGAACTTGTGCTGAGCCCGACATGAGAATTCGGCCAGGGCCATTTCAGACACAGCTTGCATACCCGCCGCGGCCTCAACTTGGTGAACAGCACCTGGCTTCATGGTCCTAAACTTGGCAATCTCTGCAGGTGGGCCCGGCGCCACTCACCTTTGGTGAAGTCCACCTGAAACTCGCGGTCGTAGCGGCGCACGATGCCCGGGATGTAGGCGTCGGCGCCGTCATCCAGCACCTCGGGCACCGTCTGGCCCCCCTCGTCCAGAGCGGCCGCTGACAGACACACCAAACACCATTATTGACACACAATCACACTGCAACGCCACGATCAGCAGACAGCGCGACTGTTTTCAATAGTTCACCAGCACCTGCTATTTGCCTACATTTCCGTACGGGCAAAACAATATACAGTACACAATTCACCACCAGGCATTGTATGAGCTGCACGCCTTGAATCTCATGCATTAGCACAACGCCACAACACTTCCTGTTCTCTATCCATGTGCCAGCGCTCGCCGGCGGTAGAGCTGGCTGGGGTCTGTGTCTAGTGCTGGGTCTAGTGCTGGGCGGCCGGTACTCAGTACTCACTCTCGCCGTACTCGGTGAGGTTGACACGGCACAGGTAGCGCGCGTGGACGCGCTGTGAGCGCGGCAGGTGAGCGCTGAAACCATTGTGGACGGCGCTGATCACGTCTCCGGCGATCGTCTCCAGCACATAGGCCAGCTGCGGGATCCGCTGCACCAGACTGCCACCACAAACACCGGTCAGACAGGGTCAGACGGGGTCAGTCGGGGTCAGACAGGGTCAGACGGGGTCAGACGGGGTCGCACGGGGTCAGACGGGGTCAGACAGGGCCAGACGGGTCACGGGGCCAGACGGGGCCAGACGGGGCCAGACGGGGCCAGACGGGGCCAGACGGGGTCAGACGGGGACCATTGCGAGACACTGCCCAGCCAGCCAGCCAGCCAGGCCGGCTACGGCTCTCACCCCGGAGGTCAGCAGGAAGGGGGGGGAGTCGGCTGCCAGTTTGGCCACTCGAGGAGCCAGGGGCATCGGAGCACTGTTCGGAGCCAGCGTCCGATAGTGGCGACGAGCCACCGATATCTATATATCTGTCCAATACAGGTGAGCAGGGTGAAGCCGCGCCTCGGCGGGCCGGGGGCCACCACAGAGAGCAGAGCCCTGCCACCAGAGAGGAGGACAGGCACGGGGTGGACTGGGACCAGAGAGGATGATAGGGACGGGGTGGACTGGGACCAGAGAAGGAGCGACAGGCACGGGATGGACTGGGACCATTTGAGAGGAAGACCAGGCACGGGGTGGACTGGGCCAGAGAGGAGGATCAGGCACGGGGGTGGACTGGGGACCAAAGAGAGGAGGACAGGCACGGGGTGGCAACTGGGACCAGGGAGGAGGACAGGCAGCGGGTGGACTGGTACCAGAGAGGAGGAACAGGGAAAACGGGTGGACTGGGACCAGAGAGAGGACAGGCACGGGATTGGACCTGGGACCAGAGAGGCATGGACAGGCAACGGGTGGACTGAGACCAGAGAGGGAGGAACGGCACGGGATGGACTGGGACCGAGAGAGGAGGACAGAGCACGGGGGTGGACTGGGAACAGAAGAGAAGGAGCAGGCCACGGGGTAAGGACTGGGACAGAGAGGAGGACAGGCCACGGGGTGGACTGGGACCAGAGAGGAGGCAGGCACGGGGTGAGATCTGGGAACCAGAGAGGAGGACAGGCAACGGGGTGAGACTGGGACCGGAAGAGAAGGAGGACAGGACACGGGGTGGACTGAGACCAGAGAGGAGGACAGGCACGGGATGGACTGGGACCAGAGAGGAGGACAGGCACGGGGTGGACTGGGACCAGAGAGGAAGACAGGCCCGGGGTGGACCTGGGACCAGAGAGGAGGAACAGGCACGGGGTGGACTGGGACCAGGAGGAGGGACAGGCACGACAATGGATGGGGACCAGAGAGGAAGGACAGGCAACGACAGATGGACTGGGACCAGAGAGGAGGACAGGAGCACGGGTGGGAATGGGAACCGATGGGAGGAGGGACAGGCACGACATTGGACTGGACCAAGCAGAGGAGGACAGCGCAAACGACATGGACTGGGACCAGGGAAGGAGGACAGGCACCGGGGTTGGACTGGGACCAGAGAGGGAGGACAGGCACGAGGGTGGACTGGGAACAGAGAGGAATGATAGGATGGGGTGGAACCTGGGACGCAGAGAGGAAGGAACAGGCAACGACATGGACTGGGACCAGGAGGAAGGCAGGAGCGGGGTTGGAGCTGGGACGAAGAGAAGGAGGAAAACAGGCAAGACATGGACTGGGAACCAGGGAAGGAAGGACAGGCGAGGGTGGACTGGGAACCAGAGAGGAGGACAAGGCACGGGGTGGACTGGGAGCCAAGAGCGGATATAGGGAGCGGGGTGGACTGGGGGACCAAAGAAGGGATGATAGGGACGGGGTGGACTGGGACGAGAAGAGGAGGACAAGGCACGAGGTGGACTGGGACCAGGGAGGAGGACAGGGCACGGGTGGACTGGGACCAGAGAAGAGGATCAGGCCGGAGGATGGAACTGGGACCAGAGAGGAGGATCAGGCACGGGGTGGACTGGGACCAGGGAGGAAGGAAGGCACGGACATGGACTAGGGACTTTTCAGAGAGGAGGACAGGCACGACATGGACTGGGACCAGAGAGGAGGACAGCCTACGGGGTGGACTGGGACCTCAGGGACAGGAGGGACAGGCACGACAATGACACTGGGACCAGAGAGGAGGCAGGCAACATGGACTGGACCGAGAACAGGAGGAAGGACAGGCACAGGGGTGGACTGGGGCAGAGAGGAGGAACAGGCACGGGGTGGACTGGGACCAGAAGAGGATGATAGAGACAGGGGTGGACTGGGACACAGAGAGGAGGACAGGCACGACATGGACTGGACAGGGAGGAGGACAAGGCACACGGGGTGGACTGGGACTACTCAAGAGGAGGACAGGCACGACATGGACTGGGAGCCAAGGGAGGAGGGACAAAGGCACCGGGGTGGGACCTGGGACACTTAGAGAGGAGGAAGGCACGGAGGTGGACTGGAGACCAAGAGACGATGATTAGGCGACGAGGTGGGAACTGGGAAACCAGAGAGGAGGACAGGACACGCCATGGACTTCGGGACCAGGGAGGAGGACAGGCCGGGGTGGACTGGGACCAGAGAGGAGGACAGGCACGGAGGGTGGGAAAACCTGGGACCAAAGAGAGGAGGAACAGGCCACGGGGTGAGACCTGGGACCAGGGCAGGAGGAACAAGGCACGGGGTGGAGCTGGGACCCAGGGAGGAAGAGACAAGGCACGGCGGTGTGACCTGGACAGAGAAGGAGGACAGGCAACGGGGTGACTGGGACGCCTAGAAGAGGATGAATATGGGACGGGTGGAGCTGGGACAGAGAGGAAGGACACAGGCCACGAACATGGACTGGAGACCAGGGAGGAGGACCGAGACACGGGGGTGGACTGGGAACCCAGAGAGGATGGAAACAGGCTACGGGTGGACTGGGACAGAGAGGAAGGACAGGCACGGGGTGGACTGGGACCCCAGGAGAGGAGGACAGGCACGACATGGACTGGGAACCAAGAAGAGGATGGGACAGGCACGAACATGGACTGGGACCAAGCGAAGGAGGAAGGCAAGCGGGGTGGCTGGGACAGGGAGAGAGGACAGGCACAACATGGACTGGGACCAGAGAGGAGGACAGGCACGACATGGACTGGGACAGAGGGAGGAGGAAACAGGACTACGGGGTAGGACTGGAAGAGAGGAGGACAGGCACGGGAGTGGACCTTGGGACCAGAGGGATGATAGGGACGGGGTGGACTGGGACCAGAAGAGGAGGAACAGAGCACGAACATGGACTGCGGACGCAGGGAGGAGGAACAGGCACCGGGGTGGACTGGGACCAGAGAATGGGAGGACAAGGCCACGAAATGGACTGGACGCAAGGGAGGAGGACAGGCAACGGGGTGGGACTGGGCACCAGAAGAGGAAGGAACAGGCACGGGGTGGAACTGGGACCCAGAGAGGATGATAGGGACGGGGTGGGACTGGGACCCAGAGAGGATGATAAGGCGAACGGGGTGGGACTGGGACCAGAGAGGAGGACCAGGCACGTAACGGGTGGACCTGGGACAAGGGAGGAGGACAGACGCAACGGGGTGGACTGGGACCAGAGAGGAGGACAGGCACGAGGGTGGACTGGGACGGCAAGAGAGGAGGACAGGCACGGGGTTGGACTGGAACCAGAGAGGGAAGGAAGGCACGGGGATGGACATGGGACCAGAGAGGAAGACAAGGCACGGGGTGGACTGAGGACCCGGAGGAGGACAGGCACCGGGGTGGACTGGGACTAGAGAGGATAGACCAGGCACGGAGGTGGACTTGGGACCAGAGAGGGGAACAGGCACCGGGGTGGACTAGGGACCAGGGACAGGAGGACAGGCCGACATGGACTGGGAACCAGAGAGGAGGACAGGCAGCGAACATGGACTGGGGACCAAAGAGAGAGAGAGACAGGCACGGGGGTGGACTGGGACCAGGAGAGGAGGACAGGCACGAACATGGACTGGGACCAGAGAGGAGGACAGCACGACATGGACTAGAGGACCAAGGGAGGAGGAACAGAGCACGGGGTGGAGCTGGGACCAGAGAGGAGAGACAGGCAGGGGTGGACTGGGACCAAAGAGAGGATGATAGGGACGGGGTGGACTGGAGACCAGAGAAGGCAGGACGCACGACAATGGCTGGGACCAGGGAGGAGGAACAGGCAGCGGGGTGGACTGGGACACAAGAGAGGAAAGGACAGAAGCCACGACATGGACCTGGGACCAAGGAGGAGGAACAGGCCACGGGGTGGACTGGGACCAGAGAGGAGGACAGGCATTCGGGGTGAGATTCTGGGACCAGAGAGGATGATAGGACGGGGTGGACTAGGGAACCAAGAGAGGAAGGGATAAAGAGCCCCAGGACCAAACGGGACCCAAAAATGGGGAGAAAACTGGGACCAAGAGGAGGAGGACAGGCCACGGGGTGGACGAACTGGGAACCGAAGAGAGGAGGACAGGCACGGGGTGCGACTGGGACCAGAGAGGAGGACAGGCCGGGGTGGATCTGGGACAGGGAGGAGGACAGGCACGGGGTGGACTGGGACAAGGGAGGAGGACAGGCACGGGGTGGAACTGGGACCAGAAGAGAGGAACAGGCACAGATAATTGGGGACATGGGACGCAGCGAGGATAGATAGGGACGACGGGTGGACTGGGCCAGAGAGGAGGACAGGCCACGGGACATGGACTGGGAACCCAGGGAGAGGACAGGCACGAGGGTGGACTGGGGACCAGAGAGGAGGACAGGCACGGAGGTGATGGGACCCAGCAGAGGAGGACAGGCACGGGGTGGACATTGGGACCAGGGAGGAGGACAGGCACGGGGTGGACTGGGACGCAGAGAGGAGGACAGGCACCGGGGTGGACTAGGGAACCAAGAGAGGAGGACGGCACGGGGTGGACTGGGAACCGCAGAGAGAGGACAAGGACAACGGGGTGGACTGGAGGGACCAGGGAGGAGGACAGGCAAACGGGGTGGACTGGGACCAGAGAGAGAGGAAGGAACCCGGGGTGCGACTGGGACCGGAGAGGAGGAAACAGGCACGGGGTGGAACTTGGGAGCCAAGAGAGGAGGACAGGCACGGGAGTGGACTTGGGACCGAGAGGAAGGAACAGGCACGGGGTGGACATGGGACCGCGAGAGAGGAGGACAGGACGGGATGGATCTAGGACCAGGGAAGGAGGAAGGCCACAGGGGGTGGACTGGACCCAGAGAGGAGGACAGGCACAGGGGGTTGGACATGATGAACGAGAGAGAGGACACGGCAGGGGTCGGACTGGACCAGAAGAAGGAAGAGAGCAAGGCACGGGGTGGACTGGGACCAGGAGGAGGACAGGCCGGGGTGGACTGGGACCAAGAGAGGAAGGACAGGCAGGGGTGGATCTGGGAACCAGAGAAGGAAAGAGACGGGACCGGGGTGGACTGGGACCAGAGGAGGAGGACAGGCACGGGGGTGGGATGGGAACAGAGAAGGAGGACAGGCACAGGGGGTGGACTGAGGAACAAAGAGGAGGACAGGACGGGGTGACTAGGGACCAGAGGGAAGGACAGGGACGGGGTGGACTGGGACCAGAGAGGAGGACAGGCAACGGGTGGACTGGGACCAGAAGCGAGAGGAGACAGAGCACGGGAGTGGACATGGGACCAGTAGAGGATGATCGAGGACGGGGTGGACTGGGACCAGAGAGAGTGATAGGGACCGGGCGTGGCTTGAGGACAGAAGAGGAAGGACAGGCACGGGGTGATAACTGGGACCCAAGGGAGGAGGACCAGGCACGGGGTGGGAACTGGGACAGAGAAGGAGAGACAGGCACGGGGTGGACTGGGACCAGAGAGGAGGACAGGCACCAGGAGGTGGACTGGGACCAGGGAAGGGGAGGACAGGCACCGGGGGTGGACTGGGACCAGAGAGGAGGACAAGGCCGGGGTGGACTGGGAACCAAGAGAGTGAGGACAGGGACGAGGGTGGACCTGGGACCGAGAGAGGAGACAGGCCATGCGGGTAGGACTGGGACCAGAGAAGGAGGACAGAGCAGCGGGGCTGGACTGGGAACCAGAGAGGAGGACAGGGCACGGGTGCGACTGGGACCAGAGAGGAAGGAACAGGGACGGTTTGTGGACTGGGACCAGAAGAGAGGAACGAGGGGTGGACTGGAGACCAGAGAGGAGGACGAGGCACGGTGGACTAGGGACCAGAGAGGAAGGACAGGCACGGGGTGGACTGGGACCAGAGAGGAGGACAGGCACGGGGTGGACTGGGACCAGAGAGGACAGGGGAGCCGTTTTATGGTTTGGATGGGAATACAGATAAAAATGGGATGAAATTAGATAAAACAGAACGCTTATAAGGAATGCAAATTGAACGAAATAATTTGTGTGACGAAATAAAACCATATAGCTTAAGATAACACTATATAAATCGTGATCCCGATTACTCGTGTCCATACATGACTTCAGCCCGTTCAGAGCCCTCCATAGGGCAGCTGACTGCTCCAGATCTGCGTCATTCTATCAGCTCTGTACAGGGGCAGTCTGTCGTCTCCCTGCTCACCTGTCGTACAGCCGGCGGATGATGCTGAAGGGCAGCGTCCACGGCACGGCCAGCACCATCAGGTGGCGCAGGCCCGGGAAATTCAGCACCCAGTTGCGCAGCACGGTGCGCTGCCGCATGATGTTCTGGTGTAGAGGCTCGTGTACGGCGTCCGGCAGACGGGCCAGCATCGCCTCCTGTCGTGTCACGGAGGGATGTTAGGGACTAAGGGAGGGATGTCAGGGAGGGATGTCAGGGATCAGATCAGGGATCAGGGAGAGATGTCAGGGACCGGCTATAACGTGTTTATCACGTGTTCCACAGGGGGCACAACGGGTATCATGGGTGCATTGGGCACCGTAGGTTTTGGACGGGTAACTTGGATATATGAAGGGTACAACAACGCATTATAGGTAGGTGCGACGGGAGTGACACGGGTAGTACGGGTTATCAATCCCTTATTGTCTATCACTGGCTTGCACCATAAATTGACCCGCAATCGTTCAGCGAAGCGGACGGGTTAGCACAAGTAATACCTGTTAAATATATGCTAAACATATATTGAGATGAGCGTGATGAAGAGAACTGACTGCGATACTGCCCCTGATGCCGGATTCGAGCTTTGCAGGATCTTTCTACTGATGACTCGGAGAGTACTGACCTTATGTTTGTGAGAGTACCGACTTGATGTTTGTAAGAACACTGACCAGATGTTTGTGAGAGTACTGACCTGCTGTTTGTGTCAACACTGACCTGCTGTTTGTGAGAGTACTGTGTGAACACTGACCTGCTGTTTGTGTGAACACTGACCTGCTGTTTGTGTCAACACTGACCTGCTGTTTGTGTGAACACTGATTTGCTGTTTGTGTGAACACTGACCTGCTGTTTGTGTCAACACTGACGTGCTGTTTGTGTCAACACTGACCTGCTGTTTGTGGGAGCACTCTGACTGACCTGCTGTTTATGTCAACACTGACCTGCTGTTTGTGTCAACACTGACCTGCTGTTTGTGTCACTCTGACTGACCTGCTGTTTGTGTCAACACTGACCTGCTGTTCGTGAGAGTACTGACCTGCTGTTTGTGGGAGCACTGTGACTGACCTGCTGTTTGTGTCAACACTGACCTGCTGTTTGTGTCAACACTGACCTGCTGTTTGTACACTGACCTGCTGTTTGTGTGAACACTGACCTGCTGTTTGTGTGAACACTGACTGATTTGTGGGAGCACTCTGACTGACCTGTTGGTTTGTGTCAACACTGAACCTGCTGTATTGTGTGAAACTGACCATGCCTGTTTGTATGTGAACAACTGACACTGCTGTTTGTGGTCAACCACTGGACCCTGCTGTTTGTGGTGAACACTGATTTGCTGGTTTGTGGTGAACACTGACCTGCTGTTTGGTGTCAACACTGAACGTGATGTTTGTGTCATAGCACTGCTGCTGTTCTGTGGAGCAACTCTGACTGACCTGCTTTTATCGTCAACACTGACCTGCTGTTATTGTGGGGCACTCATGACTGGACACTGCTGTTTGTGTCAACACTGACCCTGCTGTTTTGTAGGTGAACACTGGACTGCTGGGTTTGTGTCCAACACTGCACCTGTTTGTTTGTATGAACACTGACTATGCTGTTTGTGTGAACCACTGAACCTGCTGTTTTGTGTGAATCACTGACCTGCTGTTTGTAGTCAAGCACTGACCTGCTGTTTGTGTCAACACTGACCTGCTGTTTGTGTCAACACTGACCTGCTGTTTGTGTCAACACTGACCTGCTGTTTGTGGGAGCAGTCGTCGCAGTGGACGTGCTTGATGAGCCGTCCGCAGCTGGAGTGGGCGCGGCCCACGATCTCGGTGGTCATCACACACACCTGGCACTTCATCAGGTCGTGACGCATCAGGAAGCGGATGGCGTCGTTGAAACCCTGCGGCGTCAGAGAGAAGTGACGTCACGCCGACTACGGCCGGCCGGCCCGGCATATAACGGCCGTCCTCGCCTGTGGCGTGGTGCATAGCCACATGCTGCACCCATCACCCATGTGACAATGGCATTGCGGCATTCTGTCGTCAGACTAAGATGCAGCGAGTTGGATGGTTGGTCGGGTATCAACCTGTGATTAATCGGCCTGGGTATGTCAAAATATGCTTTTAATTTTCGACTATTTTATAAATGGTTTAACAATGCTTATGTGCATTCCAAACGCAGTTGTCTGCAGTACGGAGCAGTGCCGAGAGCGCATCGCTCACCTGGTTGGCCAGGTCAGACAGCGTCTCCGGCGACGGCGGGTACATGATCATGCCCACCCGCATGAAGTTCTCCGGCGTCAGCTCAATCCGCGTGTTGGCGGCGTCAATCTGGAAGCACGGCGACCGTTTCCATGGTTACGACAAGAGTAAGTGACATCGAACACGGCCTCACAGCTGATACACAGCTCCAATTACAATATCGGTGACCAAAATTAACATGCATGGCCGAAAAAAAGACGACCAGGTGAAACACAATCACATCATCTTTACTCCAAAAAATATTGTTTACACATCCTAAACTCAGTCCCATGGTTCCTTCAGATCCCAGCCATCCCAAACAAAGGTAGTGCTGTTCAGCCCACAGCCCGCCCCGCCCCGCCCCGCCCCGCCCCGCCCCGCCCCGCCCCCCCCCGCCCACTACCGGCCAGTGCCAGAGTGTGCCGCTGTCCTGGCTCTCAGTCTGACCCACCACGATCAGGCTGAGTGTGCGGTCGCGCGGGCAGATGTCGGCCTCGCCGCAGAACGGGCTGACGGTGATGGTGCGGTTGTCCAGCGTCGGCAGGTTGTTGCTGTAGCAGCCATCCATGTAGCGGACACCCTCGAACCGCGGCGGCCGCCAGCCGGAGAACGCTGGGATGAATGCCGTGCAGAGCAGCGCCTAACACGGCACCGGACACAGGTCAGGGTCACGGCACCGGACACAGGTCAGGGTCACATGGTAAGATGACACGGCACCGGACACAGGTCAGGGTGACGGCACCAGGACACAGGTCAGGGTCACATGGTAAGATGACACGGCACCGGACACAGGTCAGGGTCACGGCACCGGACACAGGTCAGGGTCACGGCACCGTAAGATGACACGGCAACAGGTCAGGATGACGGCCACGATATGGTAAGATGAGCGTCCTGCTGCCGTGATGCTGTGCTGGGGTAACGATCAGGTTACACAGCAAGAAGACACAGGCAACGCATATTATGATGACGCTGAAAAGTCCAAGAGCGTTATAAAATTGTGGCTTCGTTTTACTCTAATGTCCGCCCAACAGAATTACACAAATATAATTTATAATCTATATATATATATTATATACTATACTAATAATACATATAGTATAGATATATAGTAATACACGGTATTTGTATATATATATACTTTTCAGTGCTAATATACTTAGTAATATTTAAATATAGGAGTTAATAGAATATATACAACCTTACTAGAATCGCAACAATCACTGTCAGAGGGAACAAAAGTATAACTTCGGGTCTGAACAATATTTGAAAAACCGACGTTCGAGGAATATCTAACAGTCATGGTCGCGCCGGCGCCGGCGAGTCTAGTGTCTCGTGCTCCGATCGGCTGCAGCTTTACTTCTTTTTACGGGGATGCATTGCTCGTACCAAGTGTCGCAACAATCCTCCTGTTGAGATAGCAGAGTGGCCTTGACTCCTCACCCCAGACTGATCCATGGACCATGTGTACCAAAATATGACCTCAGACGTGTTATCATAGGCTGCCGTCACTAGTGTAGTATCGACATACCCTGCAGCCAGCTCTGACTATATGTTGTACAGAGGGCTCTGCTACGGGTAATGATGTCAGATTATGATTGCGCTGAACAGATAGGAAAAAAACGGTAACTTGCAACACGATTACGAAATTTTCTTCGGTTCCTATTTATCCGACAGCCCAGAACCCGCTTAGGTTTCGATTTATCCTGCAGCGCAGAACCTGCGGTCCCCGGGAGTTCTGATCAATAGATACTACCCGTGAGCTGTTTTCGTATTATCCATTCCGAAAGCTCTGTAGCCGTGAACAGCTGTTGTAGACTCCTTTGCCTTCGCCACCACCATGCACCTCCTAACTGCCTTTCACCATGTTGGCTATCATAGACCGAAACCCCACACCGTCGGCAAGTTCCCGGACCCGAACCACCCTAAAAAGACGGCAAACACACCAGACGTTGGCGTCTGTTACGATTTGTCGGTTCAGGACTACGCACCGTGATGAGCTCGTCATTGGACTCACCGTGATGAGCTCATCATTGGACTTGAAGTGTGAGAGGATGGCGTTCTTTCCGTCGTCCAGACGTGTGACGGAGATGTGCAGGCGGCCAGAGCACAGCACGTGTGCGTTCTGTGGCAGGTTCTGAAAAGGCCAGACATAGCTCTCACAGGTGACAGACAGGTGGCCAGCAGCAGACATCATCAGCTGATCAACTCATTATGAAACTAATTAGGCCAAGGCTAAGACAGTCATTTTTCACTAGAATGGTTGTAGGACATTGGTATAAGGTAGGTACTATGGGATATCACTGTTGCAGTGATAATTGCCTCCTTTAAAATTACATAAGATAAATACTTTAGAGAGAAGGGATTCATTGATTAATAATCGTGGGATTAGGCTTCCTTTAGGTAGGGTCAAAAGTAAAACAGTTTGAAAACAGTGAGACTGATAAAAGAGGACGTACAACTTCGGATGAGCCCAAGAGGCTCTTTTTTGCGCTTTTATTTTATGTTTTTATGTCACAGGTCACACACGGCTCAGTCACAGGTCACAGGTCAGACATGGCACAGGTCATCAGACTGGTGACGGGGGCCAGTCGCGATCCCTGGCGATCCCTGCCGCAGCGGATCGGAGCAGACCGGACCGGACCGGACCGGAGCGCACCCAGAAACAGCAGACAGCAGGCTCTGACAGCTGTTCAGTGTTCACACCGACAGAGGCTGTCCAGTAAAAACCGCGCTACTCAACACCGCTGCCGAGCGAACAAAGAACAGCCACGGGTCAGCCGCGGTCAGCCAGCGCGTGGTCAGGCATCAGGTGGTATCAGGTAGCATGACAACGGACCGTGATGGCGCCGGCCGTATCTGCACGACACCGCCACCCCAACCTGCCGGCACTGTCTGTCTGCCGGCAGAGTCAGCAGCGCCGCTTCTCTGTCGGCTCGCCTTTGGACTCTCTCAGACTCTGAGTCACACTGGGGTGGCGAGGTGGCGGGGCCGGTCGGTTACAGTGCACTGGGACCGCGGGGTCACTGTGACATGAGGTAGCTGTGACGCGAGACCAAAGGACAATAATCGTGGAGTGGCGAACAGTGTGTTGCCAGGATGTGGTGTGATTCTCCGTGGGAGGGCGTGAATCACAACAGCCGTGTTATCCCATGACGGCAGGGTGGGCCCCATAGAGTTGGTAGGTTTACACCAGCGAGGATAGCATCATGACTAGGTTGTCGCTCTGGGACGACTTACCCTCTCCAGGCCTGCACGCAGCATGATGGGTACGGAGACGAACGGACTGAACGGGCCTCCGATATGGTCCTGGATCACCCGTGACACCGACACCAGGTCCGACATTATGTCACCTGCCAGGTCACAATAATCGGGTCAGACACATCACCTGCCAGATCACAGTCGGGCCAGACACAGCAGCAGAGACAGAGGCAAATACAGAGACATACGCAGATGCAAAGGAAGAGACAGAAGCAGACATAGAAACAAAGACACAGACAGACTCAGAGACATATACAGCAACAGAGACAGAAACAGAGACAGAGGCAGAGACGGAGCAGAGACAAAGGAAGGGACAGAGGCAGAGACGGAGCAGAGACAAAGGACGGGAGCAGAGACAAAGGAAGGACAGAGCAGAGACGAGCAGAGACAAAGGAAGGGACAGAGGCAGAGACGGGAGCAGAGACAAGGAAGGGACAGAGGCAGAGACGGAGCAGAGACAAGATAGGGACCAGACGGCAGTGAGACGGAGCAGAGACAAAGGAAGGGGAGAACAGAGCAGAGACGGAGCAGAGACAAAGGAAGGGACAGAGTGCAGAGACGGAGCAGAGACAAAGGAAGAAGGACAGAGGCAGAGACGAGCAGAGACAAGGAAGGGCGACGAGCAGAGAACGGACGCAGAGACAAAGGAAGGACAGAGGCAAGAGACGGAGCAGAAGACAAAGGAAGCGACAGAGGCAGAGACGGTAGCAGAGACAAAGCGAAGGACAGAGGCAGAGACGGAGCAGAAGACAAAGGAAGGGGACGAGGCAGAGAGGAGCAGAGACAAAGGAAGGGACAGAGGCGAGACGGAGCAGAGACAAAGGAAGGGACAGATGCAGAGACCGGAGCAGAGACAAAGAAGCGGAACAGAGGCAGAGACGGAGCAGAGACAAAGGAGAGGACAGAGGCAGAGACGGAGCAGAGACAAGGAAGGACAGAGGCAGAGACGGAGCAGAGAACACAAGGAAGGACAGAGGCAGAGACGCGAGCAGAGACAAAGAAGGGACGAGGCAGAGACGAGCAGAGACAAAAGGACAGGGACAGAAGGCAGAGACGGAGCACAGACAACAGGAAGGGACAGAGGCAGAGGACCGGAGCAGAAAACAAAGGAAGGACAGAGGCAGGAGACGGAGCAGAGACAAAGGGAAAGGGACAGAGGCAGAGACGGAGCAGAGACAAGGAAGACAGAGGCAGAGCACGGAGGCAGAGACAAAGGAAGGGACAGAGGCAGAGACGGAACAGAGACAAAGGAAGGGACAGAGGCAGAGACGGAGCAGAGACAAAGGAAAGGACAGAGGCAGAGACGGAGCAGAGACAAAGGAAGGGACAGAGGCAGAGACGGAGCAGAGACAAGGAAGGGACAGAGGCAGAGCGGAGCAGAGACAAAGGAAGGGACAGGAGGCAGAGACGGAGCAGAGACAAAGGGAAAGTTACAGAGGCAGGACGGAGCAGAGACCGAATAAGGATAGGGACAATGAGCAGAGACGGAGCAGAGCTAAAGGGAAAGGACAGTGGCAGAACGAGAGCAGAGACAAAGGAAGGGACAGAGGCAGGACAGAGGCAAGACATGGGACAGGACAGGGTAGGACATGACAGGATATATCGGGAAAGGGCATGACAGGACAGGGCCTGACAGGGCAGGACAGGGCAGGACAGGGCAGAGACGGAGCAGAGACAAAGGAAGGGACCAAAAAGGAGGCAGAGACGGAGCAGAGACAAAGGAAGGGAGCAGATGGCAGATCGGAGCAGTAGGAGCAAAGGATAGGACCAGAGCAGAGACGGAGCAGAGAACAAAGGAAGGGACAGAGGCAGAGACGAGCGAGACAAAAGGAAGTGGACAGTGGAGGCTCAGAGACGATGCAGAGACTAATAGGAAAGGGACAGAGGCAGAGGACGGGAGCAGAGACCAAGGAAGCGGACAGAGCAGAGACGGAGCAGAGACAAAGGAAGGGACAGAGGCAGAGACGGAGCAAGACAAAGGAAGGGAACCAGAGGCAGAGACGAGCAGAGACAAAGGAAGGGACAGAGGCAGAGACGGAGCAGAGACAAAGAAGGGCAGAGGCAGAGACGGAGCAGAGATAAAGAAGGACAGGCAGAGACGAGCGAGACAAAGAAGGACAGAGCAGAGACGAGCAGAGACAAAGGAAGGACAGAGGCAGCAGACGAGCAAGAGACAAAGGAAGGGACAGAGCAGAGACGGAGTGCAGACGACAAAAGGAAGGACAGAGGCAGAGACCGGAGCAGAACAAAGGAAGGGACGAGGCAGGACGAGCAGAGACAAAGGAAGGGACAGAGGCAGAGACGGAGCAGAGACAAAGGAAGGGACAGATGCAGAGACGGAGCAGAGACAAAGGAAGGGACAGAGGCAGAGACGGAGCAGAGACAAAGGAAGGGACAGAGGCAGAGAGAGTGACTTATCAGTGGCGCCCCGGCCCCGGGCAGAGTACCATGGGCGTAACGACCACTGGGTACACTGGGTACACTGTACCCAGTAAAATTAAAAGGCCCAAAATTGACTGGGTACTGTACCCAGTACAAATTGAAGAATTTAACATGAATTTATTTAGTTTCAAGCGTGCGGAGAATCAAGGAAACCTTTAAATATAGTAACAACCAGGTGAAGTTGCATTCACTTTGCATTGATAAAGAATTCTTTGTGCTGGATTAAAATTTCAAAAAATGTAAAGACTGACAGTTAACAATTTTCGAACATAGCCATATTCATAGATGCGGGCCGACAAAAGCTTGCGGCTCGGCTATTTGGCTGCCTTTGATATTGTGCCAGAGAGTACTCAAAACACTGGATTTTTATAGAATGACATGCAATTTCTGATGATCTGTATATTAGAGGTGCAGCATGTAAAGAATACGTACTTCTCAAAATAAGTAGCCATGGGCCATGTCCCATGGTGGGTATTTGAGGCGACAGTATGTAGTTTTCCTTACGTTTCCGCAACGAAAACAGATCAAGAAGGACACAGGAACCGTGGGGGAAGCTGCCCCAGCTGCCCTCACAACTTTTTTTAGCTGGGGCGCCGCCTCCCAATTTTGATGCGAATATTTTGTCATGCCTTGTCATCTACATTCCACAGCATGCCACTGAGCTTTAAAAAAGCATATAAAGGTGAAAAATACTTTTGAGGAAAACATATCTGAATTTATTTAATAAGCAATTTAAGTCATTTTTTCAGTCCTTTCAGTCATTTAAATTACAAATTTGATTTGTTGATATTTCAGTGAATCTGGTGGTGGTGACGACGCCGTTCGCGGTTCACGCTCAAGCCTGTCCAGAACCATTTGACAGCTTAGTTTGATGACGTTACCAAAATCAGTGCTTAGCGCTTCGTGATTGCTCATTGCGATCAAAATTGGAAACGCGACTGCTATTGTTTTTGCAATCGCCATGCATGTATAGGAGCCAAGCCCTCGACCCGGCGGAGCGCCTCGTCATTTTTTCCTGAGCCGCAGCGAAGCGAGTGGTGCACGTTCTATGCGTGGATATGCCGGCAGACTCACTGAGCCAGGGAACCAACGTTAGGAGGCTCCGCTTAATTCGCTGCGGCTCAGGGAAAAAAATGGCGAAGTGAGTTGTAATTCACCGAATCGGAGGTTTAGCTCATATACAAGTACCTATAGTGAATAACTGCTGATTACGGTCATTGGGCGTTGTAATACATGTTTATCGGTTCATGTATTGTCTAGAGCGCGAATAGCGAATAATGACCGTATTAGAACAATGTTGGTTTCATAAAGCTCGGAGGATAAGGTAGAAACGGAAATGCATATGTTATGCATAGTAATACCGTGGAAAGTGGTCGATTTTTGTCTTTGAAAGGTCATAAGTCAGTCAGCTTTACTGTGGTATCAACTTAAAATGTGGTACACATACCTATACATCGAACAAGTTTGCATCATACATATTCCGTTGTAGAAACATCTGTAAACTTCTGAAAATATTATTTTTTCTCATAAAATAATAATAAGAAAAACGTGAGACTTCAGTTTAATAGCCGAGTCTATTGCCAGTAAAATCAAGTCTCACATAAAGCAGTAGTGACACCGCAGCGGTGTGCTATTTTCCTAAGCGATTGGGGGGAGCGAACAGGGCGGAGCCCAGGGGCATACTTCAGCGCCATGGCTTCACCATAATGACTGAAATGAACACATTTACTTATATTTTGTTTTAAAAGTAACAAAAGTACCTTGTTTTCGATAACCTCTTACATTAAGAATAAACCATTCACATGAAAATTGGCCTTCTGTAGAGGACGCTAAAAAATCAAAGCTTGCCAGGCTCGCACCGACAAAGCTGACCTGCTGCCACCCGGAGCCGTGGCCCCGGTATGGCGCAACTATAACAAAATAGGGCTATTATGAGGCGGCCATCGCTTAGGGACTCAGGGAGGACGCCGACAGACCATCAAGTTTCCAATGATGTGCAGCTGATACGATAGACTTAAAATTCAATACAAGTGAAATTAGAAAAAGTATAAGAAAATCAACATTGTTTTTTTTTTTTTTTTTTTTTTGGGGGGGGAGCCGGCTGATATGCATTTATGACAGACACTAACTAACTTATTGCGTCAGACCTAGTGTACACCGACAGTAAGCTTTCCGAGATCATGTTACGCCTGCCTGCAGCGAGAATCACGGAGCGCCAAGGCTCACGGCACATATAATAAAGTCACACGACGGCGCCACCTACACATATATGAGTTTAGGGATTCCTTATGTCGCTCTGCGATTGCCATTTTCCCGAGAACGAAGCTCCGAGCGCGTGAAAGATGCTGAAACCTCACAACGACGCGTGCTTCCTAACACTAAAAATTTAATTAATTATCGATCCTTAATGACCTCCGTCGGTTATTAAGCATGGATGAGGCTGAAACCGAGGTCCGTTAGGTAGACTGCTTATGTGATCGAGGCGTTTTCTTTGAAAATTACTGCACGAGCTGAAGCGAGGTGCCATAAATATGAAAAACGCCGAGATGCACGAAATATCTACAACACAGCAGTTTAGTAGTCTTTTACCACTGCCGGTGCCCAGCTGCGGCGTCTATGCCAGTCATAATGGCGGAAAAATACCACACGTCCCGCGCTAATGCTTTTTTACATTGCTCGCATATAGGTAATTATGTTAATCATATGGTCTACCTCCGGTTTGAAAAACTGCGTAGAAATAAGTCTTGGTTAAAATATAAATGCCCGGCGGGCCGAAAGCTTTGACCAATTGACTTAACATTGGCGGCCCCAGGACCCCGCAGCAGCAGGGCGCGACACTCACTGAGGTTGGATTTACAGATGAGCGCCGCGGCAGCGATGGCTCCCGCGGACGCGCCAGCGATCCTGTTTAGCAGCAGCTCCGGGCAGTACCGGTTCATACACGCCGCCACGCCGATGTGGTACACGCCGAGGAAGCCGCAGCCGGCGAAGCTCAGGTTCATCTGTGACAGTTTGTCGGCGACGGACGGTCGCGATGAGGAGGAGTGCAGACGGGGCCTCTGGGTCCAGCCATCCTCCGCCTCTGGCCGCGTGCCGGCGGCGAACTGAACCACGGCGGCACGGCGCACCGGCAGCAGCGGCGTGGCACGAGCCACCTCCGGCTCAACAGCAGTGCCCAGAGTCATACCGCTGCTCAGGTGGCAGGTGTGCAGAGCAGTTCGGCCGATCCCGCCCTGCCGGAGAGATGGTAAGTGTCAGAAGAACAGGATGATGTGTACAGACTGCTTCGACAGATCCGTTGCAGAGGGCAATGTTCTAGTTCTACGTCTTAAGCCCGGTCCTCAACGCGCCCGTCGGTGTCGGCCCCGGGCCTGTTAACGCCGCCCGAGCCCGTCCGCACAATGGTCCGGACTCCGGACACCTTCGCCGTCCCGTTTAAACCACTTCCGGCGACGCCCAGGTAGACATTGCTGACGGGTGCGGTGAGGACCTGGGACCATCATTTGGGGCCGCAAAGAGACGACCGTGGACATGCGGGGATTTCGATTGTCACATGTGTTCGATTGCTTCATTGACCTATAACAAGTCTAGACAGACTTCTTGACTTTTCATGTTCCTCGACGGTGCTGTAAGGGGCCCCCTTCCGCGGCAAACGTTTGATATTGCAAGTCCCATTTAGCGGAGTTTGGTGGTTTGTTGATTGGCTTTTTGGCGCAGCTGTTGGGGCATCAATTACCCACATACTGTGAAATTATTGACCTCGTGTCATCCCAGGTCAGGTCACCAGGCCAGGTCACGTGACCCAACCCGCAAAGTTTGCGGTCGTACCACAGCCTCAGTATTTGGCCGATCGGTTTCTCTGGGCCGATCGGTTCAGTTTATTTGGCCGATCGTCCGATCTAGTCTTATTTAGGTCAATGTATTGCTCAGATCCATACCGACCAAGTCCGTCAGAGCATCCGTCCACTGGGGTCGGCGGCCGAACGCGACCCACTGCAGCGGGTCACGTTTGGCTGCCGACCCCAGCGCGCTGGGAAGGGAGCAGATTTGGCAGATTTTGAAAATGTAAATGACGGTGCTTTTATTCTTGAACTTAATTACCTAGCAATTATGAGTTAAGTATGAGTTAAGAACATGTCCGTTTATGTAGGCAAAATTTGCTCAGTCTGAATCCCTTAGACAGACACAAACCTGGAATATGAGAGAGTGGGAGCGGACCACACCGGGGCAAAGCGAATCTCCCACTCTGCTGCCGCATATGTTGCATAATGTTGGCACACTTCCGAACGCGACAGTTCGGCGATCGAGGAGACAGTTTTCGCTCCGAGACAAAAACAAAACGAGATTTTATATTTTTGTTCTTATTTTAGTGTACCTAATGGAAATGACGAGATTGCTGCGGTGTCTGAGCCCAAATGTAGATTCCTATCAGTGCTTCGGTAATGCAATTGAATAGTTGTAAATACCATAGAGATCATATATACATAGAGATGTATGTATATATGATCTCTATGGTAAATACGTCATAAACAATCAATCGTAATTTGTGTCGTCCCGTCTGAAATGATAGTCCAAACGTGAAACTGTAATTTGGGGCAAAAAGGACCAAGGAGGTCCGCTTTGTCCCGCTATTCACGGAATTGCATATATTTGTATTTTATTCGGAAGTTCGCATTAAAAATGTTCAAAGCGATAGCGAAGCGATAGCGAAGCGAAGCGATAAAACTCAGGTCACGTTACCTTGATTAGTCCATTTTGCCCCGCGATTTGTTTTTACCCGGAAACATGTTTTGGGTTTTTCAGTGTCGAGTTACGCAAATGTATAATACCTAGTCCTCGATACAACATCCGAAAGCAAATCAGAGCTGAGACACGAACTACCCTTGGGAGTTGGGACACATTTGTTGATAGTTTCCGGTTTCCACTGGAAAATATGTGACGTCATTGTTTAACTAGTCCGCTACGCCCCAGCCCCCAATCTCCTATATATCTATGATAGACTGGTTAAAGGAAATAGTTCACCTTCAACATGGGTTTTGAACTGAGATAGCAGTTTTGTAGCCCGTGTTAAACGACCCCTGACTGCAAGTTTTATGGGCTGAAAGGGCTCTCCAGCCGAATATATTTAACTTCTTGTCGAAGGATTGTTGGGCCTCACACGCCTGGGCAGAGGCTTACCAGGTAATGCTTACCGCGACCTATACATTCGAATCTGATCTGGCTGAGCCGTTTGACGTTGCGGGAGAGTACGCATATAGTTTTGATGACTATTAATAATTACGTCCTTCTGTGCGTGAATCGGCGCGAGTATGGGGCTATTTTTGACTGAAAAGAAGTTGCATTTGAAAAAATATAATCAAATTGTGTTTGAAAAAATAATCCAATGTGAACTATTTCCTTTAAAGGAGTGTGCCTCTCTCTTTTGGAATGTCAAGCATATTTTTATCTACGGTAAGAAGCTACTGGTTTGCATTAATTTTGATACGATAAAATTCACATCTGGAGTCCCTTTAGTTAATTTTTTACTTAGATTCTGTCTAGTGTTTTGCATATTGCTTTGTTTCGAAATCCATAAACAATCGCCACTATAAACAGAGTAAAGAAGCTGTTACTAGTATGGCGCACCAAAGACAATAAACAACCCCATACGAACGATGTAAAATATTGATCGAGGCTGTGTTCGGCAGCTGCCATCAGCACACACGAGCTGTTTTCTATTGGCCAGCGCTAACGATAGATTCTAGCGTTCTAAACGTTACAATATAAGGACAATGCTTCTAGTAGCGAAAGCTCCCTGGCGAATATTGATAATTTTGTGTTGCCAACATGATCTTGGCGAATTTGGAAAAGCTCAGCAACTAGAGTGAATCTGGAGAAATGAAGTATATAGCTAAATTCAGAAAAAATATGTTCTATAGAACAGTGACAACAACTTCACATGACCGATGTGAGTTCAGCGGGTAGGCAGTAGGCACACTCCCTTTAGTTATTGACACTGCATGCATACTAAAATGCCTCTTTTTCCTGTCGAAAATGTTGCTACTCCAAACTCAAAATGTTTGATATCATACGCGTAGGAGCCGGGGGGCATGGGGCATCTGCCCCCACCCCAACATTTTCGGATTTTAACATTACGCCTATGGACGGTGCATGGAAAGAATCGACTTAAAAATGCCTTTTGCCCCCCCCCCCCCCTCCAACTTCAATTGAGTTCCTACGCCCCTGTTTGATATCATTCTTAAAAGTTTGTTTTGTATAATAAGGTTGTTATGGCAAGGTGGGGTAACTTAGTAAGACGGCCACCCAGAGGGGTAAGACGGCCACCCAGAGCAAATGATGACCGTTATACCCTGCACATTCAACACAACAATTCAGACGGCATATTTTCTTGGACGCCATATGGAAGCAAGATAGCTGCAAATAGTCGGAGAGGGATCCAAGACGTCCGACAGGGCCGAGAGGTGTAGGTATTCGGAATCTCCCCGCACAGCGCTTGAGCGTGCTGGCATGGTCCGTCGGTGAGGCTGCAGCTGCTCCCGAACTACCTGGCCGTCAGCCGACACAGCTGTGCCGGCAACAGGTGTGTGCGCCACGGCGACGACCCGTCGCGCGTCCAAATGTAGGACAGTCTGGACATGTGCTCTCTCTTGTATGTGATAATGAGAGAAGGGCTTCTGTCCCACAAAATGAACACTGAGTCTGAATGTGTATGCAATTATCACAGTTGAAGTCAAGTTTTTATTTTCAAAGAGATACACACAAAAGCTTACAGAATATAATATTAATAATTCCAATCGAGAGGGTTGAATAAGTACAATTTATTATTAACTACGGAGAACAATCTCACCCTAGTTCGCTGAGGCCGTGCGCCCGAAAAGGGATATATAAGTCCTATTTCCTTCCGCTCGTAGCGTTAGTGGTTTAGCCTACAGAAGAGGTGGGCTGGCCGTCTTACCCCACTCTCCCCTCGATATCGTATTGGCAACAGTATCAGCCAATACCAAAAACGTATCGGCGTGAGGTGAGCGTCGATACGTCAATACCGATGTCGATAGGTACCGCCAACACCAAAAATACATCTCTCTACGCAACATCGGGGCACAACTGGCACTTAAGCACATGGCGTCGAGGAAAAGTTGAAGTTTCAACATCTGACAAAAGCTCCCTTGGAGAGAATCGAACCCGAAACCTCACGAACACATTTCGCAATACACCACAGCAATCGAAAGGCTCACCTTTGGCTGAACCGTCAACGGCAGCAACGCTTCTCGCTTTCCCTCCGATCCACCTTCCACTCACTCCAGCTGCGTCTCCACAGGGCGAGGTGCGATCTGTGCACTACGTACCCCGGTCACCCTGTTCACAACACTGCCGCGGGTCGTCGGCCGGGCCTCTTTTACGCACCACACACATTCCGTGCCACTATCGACCGACAAGGCTGGCCGCTGATTGGCTGACGGGAGGGCAGCGCCGATGACGTCACACGGCGTGGCCTCGGGCGGCGCGGCCGCTCCTGCCGAGCCCCTCCACGATAGCGGTATAGGCCGACTGCGCGTGTTGACGGCTGACGGCCCTGCAGCTGCCGCGTATGCCGGAACTGGGACCAGGGGTCACAAGGTCCGCCGCTCATCACGTCCTCACGCTGCACGGAGCAGACATGTGCTGACAAGATCCAGAAATGGTCCGGGATCCGGGATCCCTTACATTTAAAGGGCATGTTTCACCTAACTGAAAGACAAATATGCCTACGTCGGTTGTAGTACCTTACAAAATATGAAGTAAATGCGGCTGGAAACGATGGTAATATTCAGGGGTGGAACTTTATATCTCTTGGGGAGGGCTACCCCCAGAATGGGTTGTGCAAATTTGTGAACCATTAGGACCATATAGTATGTGCTGAATTGTTCTTGGATAGGTAGAAGATTATCAGAGTCACGTATAGTTAAATTCTTAATTTTCCATCAACTTACCAATGCAAATTAACATTTAGGCCCCCCGCCCCCCGAGCTAAGTTAAATAAGACACGTATCATCAGCGTTGTCCTAAGTGGTATATAAAATTATGAATTACATCGAGAGAGAAAGTCATTAATATGTAAAAACAATATTAGAATGCGCACATTACTGAGAAGGACTGGAGAAGATAGGCACGAGAAACTTTTTCGGACAATTCTGATTTGATGTTTGCGAGCTGTATGCAAACAAGTACTTTCTGACATGGGAGGTGGAAACTTCATAAAGCTACGTTGGGGAGGGCCCGAAGGCCCCCGCGCCTCTCTCCCCCGAATGATTCCAAAATTTAACATTAGGCCTATGGCGTTGCATGGTAAGAACTGAGTTAAAATATATCAAATTAACATTAGGGCCCCCGAGTGATTTCATAAAGTTCCGCTTGTGGTAATATTTCATTATTCCCCTCCCCCAGGGGCGCAGCCACCATGACCAGACATTTGGCAAGGGAGGGGCACGGCATCCCCAGTGGGCTCCCTCGGCCAAGCCCCCCCCCCCCTCCCCCCTCCAACAAAAATGTTACGAAATAGAATCTCCTCGGATTTAGGCCACTATGTTTTGCACGGCCCTTAACCCTATTCCCTGAGGGTGGCCAGAATTACATTAACCTGCGTGGGGGGGGAGATTCTGCTACCCCCAATAAATATCGAGAACCGCTCGGCCGATTTTGATGGGACGAACACAATGCGATTCTGCATGTCAATACATTACATTATCCCCGAAATTCAATTTTGTAAAAAATATGGGGTCAGGGGGCAAAAAGATAATGTTTCGTGTTTTTTCAAGGTAATTGTGGCCATGTGAATCAACCCATTTTCATGCAACAAACATTTTTTAGATTGAAATGTAGGTACTGGTCTTAAATATATAAAAAGACAATGTACCAAAACGAAAACATAACCGTTATCAGGGCATGTAAAATGGGGGAAGGGTTCGGATAACAAATATGTGCTTCTTTGGATTGTTTGGGATGGTAATTGGTATGAACGTCACATGTAACATTATTTGCTGTAGTCTTGTAATTGTAATATATCGCGCATAGGTGGGTCCAGGTAGGTAAACAACGGGGGCAGTTTGCGGTAACGCTTTTAATCATCTTGCTAATTTGAAGTTGGACCTAATTAATAATTTGAGGGAGGATATCGCTTCCCATTTGTTGTGCTTGAGTGCTCCTCTACCTCAAAATATGTACAATCCTAGTATATACTATTAAGGCGCCATAATTGGCGATGAACGAGCGAGTGCGAAGGAAATGTATGGTGATTTTCAACACGGTCGGACAAGTAGCTTCTGAGATACAAAAAAATGACCACGTGCTCACGTGCAGAGGCACCGTACCCCTGACTTGTGGGAAAGCGGCGGCTGAGAGGTCCCTAAGCCTAACCACACACCGAATTCAAACACAATCAGTCGAGGCGTTGCGAAGTTTTTGCGACATAACACTTTCAACACCCCTCACGCAGCGCGCGCCACGCAGTGACAGTGGCTTGCCACACATAGTCGGCTATGGTCACAAACAGGGTAGGGTGAATGGGGCTACTCAGCAAAAAAGACCGCTTGTCAATCGTAAGTGCAGTTGTAGAAGATATGAGCTTCTCAAAATCATTGTCACGGGCCGCCGGACCGTTCGTATTCAGATTTTCCCCATATTTCACGGAAGGACGAGCGGCGCTCGCTCGTAAGGATGAATATTGCAGTGAAAATGTTTCGGATGTGTTTATTGCACCGCAAACTGCGAAGGAAGTATGCGCCACACAACCGCATTCGTAACACTCTTCCAAAAACAGGAGCCTGGCACCGCCTCTGCTCACTGGCGGATCCAGCCTCCCTATATAGGCGTGGGTTAATTTCGCCATGGGCCTCCGGGTCCTTGACCCTGGGGTTGGGGGTAGGGTCGAGTCGTGAAACATATAATTTTATCTAGTGTAAATTTATACAGGCATAACTTACCTATACCAAAAATACGATTTCTCGCCGTGTTTATTGCACTTAAATACCTATAAGATGAACGCCGGTACGTTATCGTCACAAATGGGACTCATGGCGGCTACTTCGCGACATTTCCTCCTAATGGCCTGTAATTTGTATATTATTAACTGCGAAAATTTGCTTTAGTGTAGATACAATGCAGAGAAATTCCTACTTGGTTATTAGCTTTTAATAGTACTTTTATTACAGGAATTCTTACGTTTTTTTTTTGTGTGTGTGTGTGTGTGTGTGTGTGTGTGTGTGTATGTGTGTGTGTATGTGATAGTTTTTAGGGCGGGTAATTTCTATTGCCGCCCCTGTCGAGTGTAGAATGGTGGTGGTGGGGGGGGGTCCCTTGCCGCCCCCTGGATCCGCCAGTGCATCGCCAATCGCCACCGTGCAAAAACTATGTTGATTGTGAATCGCTCTTGATCAAAAATCAAAATAGCGTCAGACGTGCCACTTTCTCTACTCCCTACTGCCACCAAATTGCTACCAAATAGAGAAAACACGAACGAACAAATAAAGGAAACACGAACGAGGCAAGTAAAATAAAGTAGTATTCTAAAATCGAATCCAAACCGTTATTTTTCGAACAGCTAAGTACCATATTTTACTTCAGCCAGTTTCAGACTAGAGATATAGAGAGATAGATAGAACTAACTTATTGCCACCGCACTAGCCAGGCACTGGACCTATGAGATCACTAATAGCGATACCCCCCTTGGAAATACGCCTGACAAAATAGGCTTAGAGCCCATGAACTGCGACCTCACCCTGGATCCGCCAGTGCCTGCTGCTTGGGACAAGAAATCTTGTCCGTATCAAAGGGACACTCGGCGCATCCGTTTAAAAATGAAGACGTGAGTGCAAAGTACGTCTTTGTCATGTGGTGGTCTAGCGAACAAATATGAATGGTGAATGTGTCGTATCCAAACGACTGAGTATGGACACTGATGTAATTCTCAACAAACAGTCTTCTATGAATAAATAAAAAGACGAATTTTAATGAGGATTGACGATATGAAGGCATGGAAATAGAGCAGAACCTTCACGCCACCATATGTATGACTAGTGTATGGCTAATGTATTGCCAAAGGGGGAAAACAAGTCGACTATAATCAACATTTAGTAAAAAGAGACGACGACATCGGCTCAGGAATCCCATTCAAATACACTGGGCGACTCGGGGATGTTACAGATGTCAAAACTAAACTCGAATTTATTTGTTAATCGACCCTCGGTGGTGTTTTAAACTTATACCATACATAATGTCAATGCCAAGCACGCAAAATGGCTATCTCACTCAAATCCTATGTAAGGTGTTACAGTCCCTTTAAATCTGAACAAAGGATCGCGAGTAATCAGTTTGGGAAAAGTCACAAAGTTTCCAGACGCTAGGCGTAACGTTTCATAAGCGGCAATCGAAACAAGACGAGGAGCAGAATCTCCCACTCCCTCCCAGCAGGGAATAGGGTAAAACGGTCACTAATAACATCTGACAGGGTAAAATGGTCACTGAAAACATCGGACAGGGTAAAATGGTCACTAAAAACATCTGACAGGGTAAAATGGTCACTGAAAACATCGGACAAGCCCATGTTGCAAGGCTTTTTCTAAGGAATTTCCACTGGGGATTTCATCACGGATCTATAGGCTTCAAAATTTGGGCAAAGGTTGCTCAATTTTGTCAGGCAGAATGTTCGTTGACGGGGGAGGCGGGGGTTGGCTAAACGGCTTGGCGTCGGGCACTGCTTGATCAAGCCTTTTTTGGGAGAGGGCATCTTTTGTGGCAAAAATGTGCCCTCTTTTTTATCCGCA